>CM062294.1:76555097-76672597 GCA_031216915.1 Pictodentalium vernedei
TGAGAACGGCACCAGTTCGATGGCGAAATTAATTCATTTAAATTCTGCCTTTTTCTGTGTTTCGTTTGAAACAGAGTATTTAGCCTATGGTTCTCTAATAAATTTGTGGAAAATTGAGCAGTTAAAAATGAGGATACATCTCCCCTCCCAACTATCTCATGGTTTTCTTGTTTAGCAGTGACTTCTAAACATTAAAAGCAATAACACCCCTTCCCCAACCCCACCCTTTCCTCGGCCCTAGAATCTATCCAACCTGGATTCACGATACACCTCCTTCTTTATTATTTGACGCAGAAATCAGAATCATGTGTATGTGTGTGTGGGGGGGGGGGGGGGGGGGGGGGGCGGGGGGGGGGGGTCCGAATTTAAAGGACGTGCCAAGGTAAAAAATTAAAACAAGGTCTTTTAGGCCATATTTGGATGGGGCAGTCCAACCCAAGACATCCGGAAAGTAACGGGCCCGGATTTCAACACGGTGCTGTTTTCGTCTGTACCCATGTCACTGTCACACAAACAATCAAAGCCTAAATGGAGGTCTGAAGCAACACACTGAGGGCAGTTGTCGGCAAAACATGACAAATTTGGAAAACTGGTGCGGCACGTATTAATAAAATAATTTACAATACATGTATATTTTATTTATTCACTAATTCACTAACGCGTTTTGAACAAGACCTTGAGTTTTATTTTGAACCATCATCACGACGAACTGATATTCCAACTTCGTCAAAACACGCCTTCTGCAAAGGCAAGCCGTGAAAATTCAAATTTACCTGTTCTCAAATGGACGGTCCCAGTTACGTCACTTGTGCATTGTTGCAAAATGGACGCTCTTCCGAAATACACACAAATTCCATAGAGAATTAAAAAATTCCGTTCATATAATTTCGAGCGAGCTAAAATCACAGAAACGTAACGACGGCGAAGTTAAATATAGTACACGTAATCGGGAGCTGAAAACTAAAAGATATTTTCTTGATTTTGTATTATTCCAGAGTTTATTTACCATTGGGGGGGTATGGAAAGGACAATAATACTGATGTACATTTTGCAGAAACGCTAAAATAGCGGCGGAAGCTCGAATAAAAGTGGAGGGGCACAAATTGACAATGCTACCTTGGTTCGACCCAGTGTGAGAAAGGTTACAATCGTATATCGGTAAACGTACCATGACTCGTTTCTTCAACTTCAACAATCTTCCATCTTCAACCAAAGTGGGATTTCTTTGGCAAAATATTGTTTGGATTTGCAAATAATGTACAGGAATGCCTCTTTTTGACACGTTTGCATGCGCCCATTTTAACTCATTGTGCAACTGCGAAACATATCTGTGGAAAAACGTGCCCCCTGACCTCCCCCCCCCCCCCCGGCTCCGCCGCCTCTGTTCCGAGGGTATCATCGAGTGGCTAAAAAGTTCTTTTTGTATGTCGTTCCTGTCTAAAACTACTCAGGTTACCTACTCTAATGAACTTTCATTGAGAAATAGGTAAGGGTCAAGTTGTCAAATTATGAAATTGCAGTTTGTTACAGTTAGACAATGAACACTTTTTTCAAAGACCACTTAACTCTGGTTAACTCGGAAAATATAGTGTTTCCATAAACGTTTGAACCGGTTCATTCCCACTAGACCAATTCCCTTTAGACCAACTCCCACGAGGCCAATTCACAAAAGACCAATTCCCTTAAACCAACTGGTGTGTTCTACTTTAAAAATAAGTCTATATCAATAATTTGATATATTTATAAATATTTATAAATGTATTTAATTTTATTGAAATTCAAGCCTGAAAATGAGCAGTCTGTCATTTGCAGAATGAGGTCCTTAGAGGGTGAATTTGCTGATGCTATCCCATACAGTGGGCCAGTTTATCCTCTGGGTACCTCTTTCTGTTTATGTTTGAGACCTTGATTCAGGTTGAGATTCACAGAGGGTAAATTGAGTGATGCTACCCTGCTGTGCAGGGTAGCATCACCAAATTCACCCTCTGGGGACCTCATTTTCAGATGATAGTCTGCTCATTTTCTGGCTTGTCAATATTTTATAGATGTTGGACAGATTTTTAAAAATAATAGTTTTCCTAATTATCCTTAATCAACCCTTAATCAGAAACACTATGTAGTTGGTGTAAGGGGAATTGATCTTTTAGGAATTGGCCTAAAGGGAATTGATCTAAAGGGAATTGGTCTAGTGGGAAGACACCGTTTGAAACATCCCACTGGCATCTTGCATTATTGTTGAATATTCCAGATAAATAAAGTGGTTGATTTGATGAATTTTTGGACCCAAAACATTCAATTGACTATTGGTGTGTTTGTGTTGGGATTTCCATGAAAATATGTGCACGTGACCGGTACGTCCCTTCCTGTCAGTTTCTCTCGCTTATTAGGTTGCGTGATCCCGTTTTCGGATCAGAAAGAGTTGTCTGAAGGGTTATACTTAAAGATATTCGAATGCCAAAATTAAAGTGATGCGTTCATATTTGTTTCGTCTGAAGGTTATAATGGTCGCCTATGGGGAAATATTTAGTACTGTGAAACCTGATATAAAATCGGTATTTTGCAACTTCACAATCGAACCGTGTGCTTGGTTACGATTTGTTGACGTTACTGTTTATATATAGAACATTACAAGCTGTTGAAAAGCGTTTGTGGGGGACCCTGCACATTTCTTTACTCGAAAACAGGAGGGGGGTGGGTAGAAAAAATTTGCAAAACACTGATGCTGGGGTGGGTGGGTGGTCAAGGAGGACAAAAAAAAAAATTTCCGATGCTTGCAAATTTTTTCCTAAGACACTTTTGGGCAAAATTGTATACCATAGTCTGAACACATGGAGAGATAACTATAGGTAAAAAGTTAATGGTATGACATCCAATTACAATAGAACATGCCTTAAGAGACCGATGTCTTTGGAGACCATGTTTTATATGGACATACCTGGACATACCAGCTTTACTCTATATTTGATTTGTTATGGGACACCATCTGCCTTAAGAGACCACTTTGTTCTGATAAAACGGATGTTCTTTCAAGACCTGTCCTACTGTACAAGGTCAATCACTCAAAACTGTATGATAAAATTGGTTATGGTGCAGTATGGTGGGAAGGATGATGCAGAAGCATGTATTTAGTGGGGGTGGGTGGTTCAGATAACCCCAGAAAAAAATTGTAAAACTGGAAAAAAATTACATGGGGTGGGTGGGTGGGTCCTCCGACCGGTCAAAAACAAAAAATCGGCATCGGTGTCTGCAAAGTTTTTCCTAACCCCCCCCCCCCCTACCCCCCTGTCGAAAAGAGAAAAAAACACTTCTCATGAGTATAATTATTAACCCTCTGCACACCGATGTCAAAATATCAAATTTTTAAGAGGCAAATTTTGCCCATAATGCATCTGGGAATTTAACCAATTCAGTCTTATTTGACAGAGCTCAATGAGCTCTGTCAAACAAGACTGAATTGGTTGAATTCCCAGATGCATTATGGGAAAAATTTATATTTTCAAATATTGATATTTTGACATCAGTGTGCAGAGGGTTAAATTATGGAACCACATTGCTTTTATGCTTTTGTATCTGAATCATTGGAAGTATTCCAGCTGGAACAACATTCAATTATGCTGTTAACCCTTTACCTAACATCAAAAGGGGACGACACTTGCAAACACAATTCTTGAATAACTATTGTTTTTTGTCTCAATAATAAAAATACAGGTTATGACCCCTCATTTGAACGAGCCCGACGGGGTCATAACCCATGTTTTTGAGACAAAAAAATGAAAAAATAATAGAAATTAATTGGCGATTTTTGTGAATAGCGCTGGCCGGTTTTGGCCGTTACGTTGGTTAGAGTGTTAAAGTGCACAGTCTTTTCTGAATGCAGAATATGTATTGTACGCGTTCAATACATTTATCCAGAGATTGAAAAGGGTCGAGGTAGTCGCGTGCAGTTTCAACCAAAACGATAAGTATTTTTTATAAGTCTGAACATGAAATCGGATATTAAAAGTCTAGTTAACCCTTTATTTAAATCACAATTTAGTATTTTAATTATTTTTTGTAAAAAATATTTTCCAAACATTCTGTCCGCTCGTTCCAATGGAGGTCACGTGTAGTTTTAATTTTTTTTGCATTTATTTATTTATTTATTTATTTGTTTTTTTATTTATTTATTTATTTATTTATTTATTTATTTATTTATTTATTTATTTATTTATTCATTTATTTATTTATTTATTGGTGTTTAAGGTCACATACTTATGCACAAGGGCTAATCATGGCCGTGGCAGTTTTATGAATGGAGGAAGCTGGAGTACCCGGAGAGAACCACCAAGCAACGACGAGCAACTGTCAGCTCATCAACATTCTAACTCTGTTCAAGCTCCATTCAAGAAGGGTTACATCGGTTGAAGACATGTGCACCATCGACGTGCAGTACGCCTTAGTACACGGCGTCACCGTGCCCCCATGTAGGCAACCGGGATAAAGTGCCTTGCCCAAGGACACAACGAGGGTCGTCCCGGACGGGGATAGAAATCGGGACCTCTAGCATAGAAGTCCAGCAGTCTACCACTGAGCTACCGCGCTCCCGAATGTTTTTGAACATAAATGGAATTTTTTCAACAGCTCAATTTGTAACTTACGTGGAAGGATGCGCCTGATTCATTAGGTAAAGTTTCATTCAAGTTATTGCAGTTAAGAATTACAAGAGAAATCTATCATCACCATTATGTTTGTGTACAAAATGTTCTATCAGAGACAAGCTCTTGTTTCAAAAGTCATATCTCGACTCGTCGAGATATGACCTCGGAAACAAGAACTCGACTCTGATACAATATTTTGTGCAGAAACGTATTGGTGATAACATATATTTACCAAAGGTGATTTCTAACATTAGCATTTTTTAAATGATACCATGCTGTCAGCAAAGGGAGGCTAAATTTTGCAAGATTGTGTTCATCAATAATTATTTTCTCATAATTTATTGGAGAGTGCCTTTTAGAACTCTCCAATAGATTGAACCATGAACGGTGACCACAACAACAGTAAATGCGGGCAGTGGGTTGAGTTTATTCTGGACGATATGGTGGGACATCTACACTGATTTGAATGAATGGGTGGGTTTGGAAAGTCAATGGAGTGAGGGTGGAGGAGGGCATAATATGTTCTGCACCCATCAACAGTAAAGGTAACCTTTTAACTCTGATTCAATTGAAAGACTCGTACCTGGTTTTTTTTCTAGACAATTAGAGCTGATGCTAACTTGTATCCACGGCTAGACCATTCGTACCCATTTTTGTTTGAGTTATCCAAACGTGGGTACGAGTTGTCCTGACGAAAAATGGGCAGAAGTTGTCAGTTGCGGATACGTCTTGAATGGTATGATTTTACGGGTTATAGTAAGGCGCTCATGAATATTTTTCCATGGCATTCTTTCAATTCCGTTACAGCAGTTTGCAATTTGTCCGACAGTAAAACGAAGTGGTCGAACATCGAGAAAGTCTGTGTTCGAAATTAATCGTACAGTCAGGGAGACGAGAACTGCTCCAGATAAAGCCCGGTTTACTATTCAAGTGTGATAGATTTTCCGTATGAACAGCCCAATGAACTGGGAAATGACTTATTAATTATTAAGCATTGTGACATTAACCCTTTACCTAACATGAAAAGCAGACGACACTTGCAAAAACAATTCTTGAATAATTGTTTTTTTTCATTTTTTGTCTCAAAAACATAGGTTGTGACCCCTCGTTGGAACGAGCTCACCGAGCACGTTCCAACGAGGGGTCATAACCTATGTTTTTGAGACAAAAAATGAAAAAATAATGAAAGTTAATTGGCGATTTTTGAGAATAGCGCTGGCCGGTTTTGACCGTTACGTTGGGTAAAGGGTTAAAATGCGTTTAAAACGCCATTATCTTGTGTATCGATGTCATTTATCACATTCTCGTTCGCAAAACATGCAAATATTGCCGTGAGTTGAGTCAAAAAATTCAACGTTTAAAGACAAATCACAAATCCACACAGAATATTATTTATTTATTGGGACTTAACGACACTTTCGACAGACATGGTCACCATGTGTCGAACAGCTTTATGGGTGGAGGAAGCCGGAGTACCACTGAGCAACGGCGAGCAACTGCCAGACTCCCCAATTTAGTAACTCCAGACAAGTAAAATTAGCATTGGTTAAAGACAAGTGCGCCACCGACGTGCAGTACATGCTCAGTGCACAGCGCCACCGTTCCCACATGCGGGCAATTGGGATGAAATGCCCTGCCCAAAGACTCAACGCAGTTACCCCTGTCTGGGATCGAACCGTAAACCTTTCGGTTTGAAGTTCAATACCGTAATCACTGAGTCACAGTGCTCCCACCCACACAGAATTGGACCTCAGTTTGTTTCTAGAAAGAACATTTAACCCATTACCCAACGAAGACGATATCAAAATTTATTATTTTAAATACCATTTTTTTTTAATTTTTCAAAAAATTTCAATAAAACCATATCATGTGACTCCTCATTGGAACGAGCTCAATGAGCTCGTTCAAATGAGGGGGTCACATGATATGGTTTTGTTGAAATATTTTGAAAAATTTAATTTTTTCAACTGCTCAATTTGCATATTACGCGGGGGGATGCGGGCGATTCGTTAGGTAAAGGGTTAACTATTCTACTTACTATGTGAAGGCTGGATTTCCTTGGCATATCCACGACATGAAAGCAATCTTAGAAAAATGTCTGGTAACCTGCATGTATTGTTTTACTTTCCGACGTTTTAATTAGGTTTGTCTCATTGGACAGCTCACAACTTCCGTTTTAGCCGATTGTCCGCTTGTACCCTGTGGTAACAATGACAAAGTAATGGTAGAGAAACGAAATCACCCGAGTTGCGACGAGTGGTTTTGACGACTCATTCGGGTGCGTTCTTTACCATCGGCATTTAAACACTTAAGGTTTTTTAGTTATTCAAAAAAGGTTTGTAAGTGCCATCTACCAGCTGTGTTACATAAAAAGATGAAATGCTTGAAAAACATCATGATAAAAAAAATCAATTTCTAACGATATATAGAGATTATTACCATCATGTGTATGTACAAAATATGTATCCGAGTCGAGCTCCGGGTTCTAAGGGCAGATCACGACGAGTCGAAGACGAGTCGTGATCTACCCTTAGAACCCGGAGCGAGACTCGGATACATATTTTACACATCCACATAATGGTAATAATCACTTTATCTTACAATATATTGGTGATAAGTCAAGAATGTAGACGAATATATAACGAACTATTTATTTGTACGGATGAATAAAAAAAATGGAACTCACGCGAAAGGAACGTGCTTGTATCCGTCCCCTGATACAAATGTGTACCAGGGGGTCGGATACACGACAGTTGCGGAGCTAATACAGACAAAATACATGTCGATTGTAAGATAAATAGCGCATATATACAGTTACATGCAAAGGTTAAACTGTAAACATATTTGACTTAAACTCATGCAAGACACGTCATACACGATTTGCATGGCCCATTATCAAATTAAAGATGGAAGCAATGAAAAATAATCTAATAATTGAAACAAAACTAACATGTTGACCTAGGTACTGAAGTAAGTAGATTTAACAGGTAATATGTTTACCCCAGATTTATCCTTGGTAAAAAGAGTTTAAAATAGACTGCAGCGTCAAAATTAGACAAGAGTCCCTCCACACTCACCCTAACATAACCCCCCCCCCCCCCCCCCCCCCGTGCGCACTCAACACTGGATACATTCTTCGGAAATAAGAAACACTTTGTGCGCATATTCTATTAACTCACGTCCATCGTTCAGCGAAATAGTGGGTCTTAATCACCCGTGTTTCATACAAATGTAGTATGTATTACTATTTTTAGAGTCGATCCATTTCAATGTTCAGGTGAGTTCTGTAATAAATTAATCCCACAGCCCTCAAACGCCTATCAGAAAGTGGGTTGTCATTATTGGACTAACAGCAAAAAAACAGACAATCGTTGACACTGATTTCAATTAACAGGGACACTTTTTGCATTGCGTTGTGAGCGTGAGATTTAATCTTGATATATTTAATAAAAAATCATTTAATCGTCAGATGTTAACATTGTTTGGGAAAACTTAGTTCGAATTCCATCAGTTGCTTGTCTCAACGGCGCATCACAAGAATAGAACAAATTTATCAACTCATTGCAGTAGAAAATTAATGTAATTAATTTCGCTTGCTGTGCTTGCTCCGTATTTACAAATAACCTCAATAATGCCGCTAACAACTACTGTGAGTCGATGTAATTACATGACACGGTACGTGTAAATACGCACCCATTGAAGCTGTTTATACCGATATTGATCAGTGGTTACCACTATAAAAATTCCCGTAGGGGTCAAGTAAGTACCATGCACGCGTTTTGAACTGCACAGTCAAGTTTGAAAATAAAACTGTCACCTGCAAAATGAGGTCCCCAGAGGGTAAATTTGGCGATGCTACCCCACTCAGCAGGGTAGCATCACAAAATTTACCCTCGGTGAACGTCAGTCCGAATCAAGGTCTCAAGCCAAAACAGGAGGATAAATTGGACCACTGTATGGGATAGCATCAGCAAATTCACCCTCTGGGAACCTCATTTTGCAAATGACAGGTTGCTTATATTCAGGGTTGTGCACAGTGCAGAGTACAAGACAAAGTGAAACAATAAAATATATAGATCACAATCTTAACCATATCCCTGTCACCACGTCTCTCCTCTCTCTCTCTCTCTCTCTCTCTTTCTCTATCCCTCTCTCCTCTAACTTTGATTTGTTTGTAATTATCTCGAGAGATAGCTGCAATTCGAGCGGAGAATAGCTAATCTTATGATTTTAATATTTATGTGCTATTATCAAGCTCAAAAGTTGAGCTACTCGAGAAAGAGAGACAAGAACAGAGCGAGGAGACCGAGACACACAGAGAGGCAGACATACAGACAGACAGACAGAGTAATAATTCCAAAGAAATATAAGTTCTCCCACCTGTAAACAAAAGAATAAATATGGCGAAGGGGAAACTGAAACACACAAAGAGAGTTCGAATCAACAACGATGATGGAGACAGGGTTAATAAAAAAATTGTCTCATGATGTCGCACCCTGATGAAGTTGCGAAAATGACTTGATAGACTGTTCGTGTGACTTTTGTAAACTGGGCGTCTCTACCGGCAACGGTTCTTACCTATTTATTTCTGTCCGAATTAAAATAAATCGAAACAACATGGGCACAAATAGGATACATTTGGCGTTTTTCGATCGTATTTATCCCTGGTTTATTGGATTGAATCTGTGGAGAATATGTAATAGTTACTAACCTCGCTGTCGGTATTCATGAATTTGAACAACCTGCCAACGTGCGGTATGTGACGCCGAGCCGCGAAGCGGCTAGGTGTTACAGCACGTTGGCAGGTTGTTCAAATTCATGAATGCCGACAGTGAGGTTAGTAACTTACTAACACGCCAATTCACAGAACGCACGGACCCAGGTATGGTACGCGAGTACAGGTGTTCACTTGAACACCTAGTCTATTGTTCTATCGGGTATTTCATGTCTCTTACCAACCCAGAGAAGACAAATGAATTGGTGTGTAACATTCGTTGAAGGTATTTTAATACTTGCCTGGTCACGTTTCTCGTTCCCGAGGTGAACTATTTACAGGTCTCTAGAGGTACTATCTTCGTGGCATCGATATCAAGCAGGTCCAGCTTATACACAACCTAGATTTAAGGCTGAATTTGGTAAATTTGGTTGTGGTGGTAGAAGAGGAATTTATACTAGAGATTGGTAAGTAAGACGTACCGGTTAATTATCTATGTGTGTGTGTGTGTGTGAGGTGAGTGTGTATGGGTGCGAGTGAGGGTGTGGGAGTGTGTGGTGTGTGTGTTGAAAGACACAATCATGTTTTCGGAGAATTTGGAATGTTGATTTCTGATCCCCGGCAGGAAATCGAACCGCCGGCAAACCCGTCTGGCATTCAGAAGTCCAACACCTAAATCACTGGACCATTGCACACCGTCAAAAACGATGACTGAATTTAGGTTTTTAGGTGATGTTGCCATGAATACTTGGTGCACTTTCCTTACGACAGCTACATGAAAGTTGAAATTGTGAAACACGCTGGCTACAGCACGACGAAAGTCCTGTGATTGGCCTCGAACAAAGACTGACACGGGGCCGTGTGTGTGTGTATTGAAGGACATAATGATGTTTTCGGAGAATTTGGAAAATTTGGCAGCAACATGAAAGTATGAAACACGCTGGCTACAGTATAGCGAAAGTGGTGGCTGTGGCTGGTCTCAGACAAAGACTGGCACGCACATGCGTTAAAGGTCACAAGCATGTTTTCGAAAAAGCGAACTGTTGGCAATCCCGCCTGATATTCAGGAGTCCAACACCGAAACCACCGGACCACTGCACACCGTCAAAAACGATGGCTGGAATCTGGCTTATTAGATGATGTTCTCATGAATAGTCGGGTCACTTTCCCCACGGCAGTTACATGTACATGAAAGTGTGAAACACGCTGGCTACGGTACAACGAAAATGCTGTGGTTGACTTCAGACGAAGACTAGCGAGGGCCAGTGTGTGTGGGTGTGTGTGTGGGTGTGTATTGGAGGACACAATCATGTATTGGAAGAATTTGGAATGTTGATTTCTAATCCCCGGTGGGGAGTCGAACCGCCGGCAATCCCGCCTCGCATTCAAGACTCCAGCACCTGAACCAACTGACCATTGCACCACGTCAAAAATCGATGGCTGGAATGTAGCTTTTCAGATGATGTTCCCATGAATACTTTGTTCACTTTCCTTACGACAGCTACATGAATGTGTCAAACGCGTTGGCTATAGTACGACGAAAGTGCTGTGGTTGGCCTCAGACGAAGACTGGTACGGGCCTGTGTGGGTATATGAAAGGATTCAGTCAAGTTTTCGAAGGGTTTGTAATGTTGATTTCCGATCCCCGGCCG
The DNA here is from genome assembly GCA_031216915.1 of Pictodentalium vernedei. NCBI lineage: Eukaryota > Metazoa > Mollusca > Scaphopoda > Dentaliida > Dentaliidae > Pictodentalium > Pictodentalium vernedei. Next base: position 76,566,101 of record CM062294.1, read on the forward strand.
GGAATCGAACCGACGGTACCTTCGGCTTGCATTCATGAGTCCAACACCATTTTTTTTAAATTTTTAATATTAAAATAAACCGATTTATTTACAAATATCACATGTCACATATAGTATTAAATCAATGATTAGATTACATTCTTCTGTCATTTATCATACCACATCTAGATACTGGCACATGATTTCAGAATATTCAATAATCCTTCTAAATAAATAAATGAATATTCTGAAATAAAAATAAATAAATTAAAAAAAGAAGAAATTTCGAATTTCACACTTTATAGTAATACATCAACAACTTAATTTCATTTCCATTCAGTCTTCTATAACATCACATTCACACCTTCACACATGATTCTGTATTCCATATTCCGAAGAAATAGTCATTTAAAAGAAATGGATAAATATTCTGAGTAAAAAAAAAAAATAAATAAAAAAAAAATTCAAAAAATTGATAACACATATTTAAAAAAAACTAAATTTATAGAATTTAAATCAAACATTAAATTAGATTATATTCTTCAGTCATTTATTACACCGCATCCACACCCCGGCACATGATTCCGAACACACAGATTCAGAAGAATTATCTTTCTAATTGAAGAGAAGAAAATTTCAATAATAATAATAATAATAATATGTTTCTTTTGGGTTAAGAGTTTCCGTGCTGAAGGTTTTCTGCGCGTTTACCAAGTTAACCCTTTACCCAACGCAGACGATATCAAAATTTATTATTTTAAATATAATTTTTTAAATTTTTTCAAAAAAATTCAACAAAACCATATCATGTGACCCCCTCGTTGGAACGAGCTCGTCGGGATCGTTCCAACGAGGGGTCACATGATATGGTTTTGTTGAAATTCTTTGAAAAATAATCTTTTTTCAACTGCTGAATTTGCATATCACGCGGGCGGATGCGGCCGATTCGTTGAAGAAAGGGTTAAGTCTATTTCTTCATTTCCGATATAGATAATAGGATTATTTACCAGAAAAAGACACTGATTATTAACCCTTTCACAGTAATGTTTATATTCTCGGAAATGCGTGAGTAAAATCAATTCGAACAAAGACTCTGCTTTAAGAATCGTTCATTCATGGATAATATAATGCCTACGACGATAAACTGTTAACCTGTAACAGCTTAAAAACAGGTTGACAAAATTGTTGTTGACAGTATTGTATAAAGATTGTAAACCAAATAAATACATCCTGTGAAGGTCATTTTCTGATATTGTGATAGTTGATTAAGTAAAGAGCATATATCTTTATACACTTGCGTTGGATGTTTTCTAAAAGAGGGCAATCAACGAATATGTGCTTGAAATCCTCTTCTGATCTATGACATAATGGGCAATGATCAGATTCCTGTTTACCTATAATAAATAGTCGTTCCATAGTATAAACAATGTCATGAAATATTTTGAAATCCAGTTCTATCAGTCCATTAGATTTGATTGAAATATAGACAACACACCACTGTAGTTTAAATGAGAAATCTTGCAAGATTTGTCTCCATTTCTGCTCACCAGAGGGTGCTTTGAATTTAATTTTTCTCAAAGCATTATAAACATTTTTTGCGTACAATTCGTTGATTGGCGCTCACGTATCGTGTTCAATAACAAAGCACATTGAGTCATCAATGCTCCAGGATGTCATCTTACAAGATGAGGGAGTAGTTTATGATAAAATTTCAGATCTCACGTCCGGGGTAATTGCGGTATCCCCCTCCCCCCCATTAGTCAGACACCCCAGTTGCCAGACAGTTTATCAAATTCATACATCACAACAGAAGAATGAGAAAGCCTGAGATGATAATCATCGCAGATGAGCAATTGAAAGACTATAAGTGAGTCACTGCACTTCGCAGTTCTAGATAAGCGTTCACCGACAATTCGGCACCCAAATAAAAGAAAGTGTAAGAACACAATCACTGCACGGGTAAAGTTGGAGGTGCCGCACACAGAAATTGAAATCTAAATTATCGAGATGCCATGTTCTTTCAAGTGATATTTCACAATTTTTCGGTTTACAATAGTCATCTGTTTGTGAAGAATCTCAGTAGTGCCAGTGATTGATCTATAAATTGCATCACGTAGAGCGAGAAACAATACATCCCTTTCGCAAAGTGGATAGCTGTAGACAAGGAAAGAAGAAAGAAATAGATGGACGGACGTCGGTAGATGATATCAAGAGAGAAATATGTTTAATAGATAGTTTTAAAATCATGTGAACCAGTCTCGAGAAATGAGTCAACAATATAGGGGAGGAGACATTCGAGATCATGACCAAACACTTTCGAGATGAGCGGCAATTGGAGAGCGTATTAAGGAAAGGGGTCTATCTTTATGATTACATGGACGATTTGAATAGGTTCAATGGGTCAACGCTACCTTCCAAAGATCATTTATATTTGAAATTATACAATGCTGATATTTCCGATGTCGACTATGAGTCCGCACAATAAGTGTGGAAAATATTCTACATGAAATTCACGAGATATTATCATGACCTATATCTGATAACCGGTGTGCTTCTCTTGGCCGACGTGTTCGACAATCTTTAAGGCGTCTGTTGGAGACATTACGATGTTGATCCGGCTTGGTATCACTTGCACCTGGCATGGCTTGGGATGCTCTGCTGAAGATGACCGAAATCTAATTGGAATTATTATCTGCCGTGGACATGTTGCTCGTTTTCGAAAAGGGTATTAGAGGCAGAGCGTTGATGATACCTCATAGATACTCGAAAGCAAACAATCGCTACATGGAAAGAAAGATTCGGCCACAAGAACCAAGTGAATACATAACACATCTAGATGCTAATAATTCATATGGTTAGGTCATGAGTCATCCATTGCCAATCGGAAATTTCAAATGGGTAAATAAACGCGAGGAGATGGGAAAATGGAGACACTTTCCCTGTCTTCTAGAGGTGGATCTAGAATATCCCAAAATGTTACATGATTGACACAACGATTATCCATTCCACCCAAACGACTGGAAGTGCACAAATTCAACAAACTCATTCCAAATTTAAATTACAAACATGAATACGTAACCTACTGTGGAAATCTGAAACTGAAGATAAACATGTTAGCTCACAGTCATTATTGCATGATGTCACAGACAGTTTCTCAAAATCAAGAGGGATTAAACGAGTACGCGACACTGCAACTGGATAACAAAACCTAGAAGATAAATAATAAAAAAATAAATTAAACCCTTTACCCAACGCAGAAGATATCAAAATTTATCTAAAATATCATTTTTAAACATTTTTCCAAGTTTCAACAAAACCATTTCAGGAGATCCCTCATTGGAACGACCTCGATGAGCTCGTTCCAAAGAGGGGTCATATGATATGGTTTTGTTGTAATTTTTGGAAAAATAATATGTTTTCAGCTGCTGAATTTGCATATTACGCGGGTGGATGTGGCCGATTCGTTGGGTAAAGGGTTACAAAAATGGAAAAAAAATAATCGAGAAAAAAAATGTACAGTTCATTCGGATGAAACGAAAAACAAAATATTTCCAATGTTTTTGGGGGATTTTGCATACATAGAAGCGCGAAGAGGAACTTGGCAACACAATTATTTGACTCTCTTGAGATTTGAGAGATGATGTGAAGATATAGACAAAATGTTGAAGGAAATAATGAAAGGAAACACATTTTGATCGAAAAATGCTGAGAGAGAAAGAACTATGATACGATTTTTTTTTCAGAAACAATATACATGCTATACATAAAAAATGTAAATGAAAAAAAAAAATTAAATAAATTCTAACAAATAAAAAAATGGAAAATATGAATATATAAGTAGAAGGTGTCACTTTATCTAAGGAACGCCTATCCAAATCGATCTGTTGGATGTGGTCAAAGCATTGAAAATAAAACGTCTTTTTGAGAGATACATTGCCTAGAAAACAGCGACATGGCGACGAGTGCAGAATCTTGAATCAAAGTGATTTCTCGAGCGATGGTACCCATTTGGGTGGCATGGTTCAAGAACGCAAGAAGAAAAAAATATATATTTTATCGACAGTTACAGAATCTCACCACCCGGAGACTTGGTGAACTATTTAAAATCACCAGTCTATTACAATATGGAACTTGTGTAGCCTCGCGATCAAGTGATTTGCAGACATTTGTGTCTCTACGTTCTCAAGAGATCGTCTTTGGGACATCATTTTCAAGACTTCCTCAATGTTTTACATTGAGAATAAAAAATTATCATATATATAAAGTAAATAAAAATTAATAAATAATAAAAAATATATATATAAAAAAGAAAAAAATTATAGTTGATAAATTTGGAAAAACTGAGGAAGTTGCAAAAAAAGAAAGATCACTGTTGTAGACCATGGCAGAATCTCGGCCACATACTTGAACGATCATTTTGTGAGGAGATATGGACCTCGGGAGGAACCATTGAATATGAATAATCACACGCCTTACAATATTCCCAAACCAGTTGATTTCAGCGACGCCACAACTAAAATTATGCTGATCAGAGAGCTGGTGATGTTGAGAGGTTCATGAGAGATAATTACATGGTTAAAAACATGACCGACGATCTAGTTTTGAAATCTAAACGATTGATGAACCGAGCGGATCCCGTGAATTTGAGCAACCCAGTCACGAAAAATTATGCTGGCGATTCGTACAGACGTTTCAGCGAGTATCTGAGAGAATGCTACGTTCCAAAAATTATGAATTCTGAAATGAATGCGAATTTTCACGCGATATCGAACCATAGAGAATCCCAGCATCCCAGGGATGCTGCCACTAAACAATACATGGACGTTGTAGAACAAAAGAACATCAATGCCATGAACAACAGGAAGAAGAACGAAATGAAGACCTCCTGAACGCCGGATTCAATAAGATCGTCAGTCTAATGCAAATTGGCAATAACGATTCCAAATGGACTGCAGTCAACAAAGGCTACGTGGATTCTGCCCTGACGAAAACTCAAACCTATCTCAAAGAGCACGTGCACAATCTCTATCTGAACAAATGATTGGGATGAACGATGGAGTCTGGCATCCAAATGAACGGTAACAGACTATTCAGTCTTGAGGTCAATCGGGAATGCGACGATTTGAGTGCAGTTAGTGGAAAATACGTGGACGACACTAAAGTCTAGAAAACAAAACCGGCGATGTGATGAAAGGACATGAGAGGAAATCAAATGACGAATCTGTCCGATCCCGAGTTCATGACGGATGCCTGTACTATGATTTGGGTCAGGGAAAAATAAAATACGTGAGACAGTTGATAGCTGAAAGTGGTTCTTCAGATTCTAGCATATCAGAATTGTCCTTCGGAAATGGATGGAATGGACTGCTACATGGTCAGATAGGATTTCCCATGCTGATAGGAGGAGACACCATTCGAATGAGTCTGACTTCTAACGACTTGGAGAATAGAGCCGTCCTCAACATGGTGGTGAATGACTTAGAAAACGATAGATATTAAACCAAGAAGATGGCATCTGTCATGAACTCGGGATCGGGCAGATCAATGTTCCAATATTAGCAAATTCGGAACAGCTTTGTGAGACAAACAGGGAGTAAGAATTAAGTTCAAGACGAAGATGATTAATCCTAAAAGCTGTCACTTCTATAGTGTCCATGCTGATCGAATGGTATCCTTTATATGTATTAAAAAAATTGGATAACCTTTTAATCAAATTGAACACGTGGAGTACTTGAGTGAAAAAAGGGAAGTTTAAGAACTTTAGATAATAATAATAATGTTTTCAAACTTCCTTATTTTTATTAAAGTTTTTTAGTGTTTTTTCTGTTGTTTATGCTTTTTAAGGTTTTTAAGGTTTTTTAAAGTTTTTTTTATGTTTTTTTATATTTTTTTTAACGAAAATAATTAAATATGATTTTGTTTTTTTTAATTATTGAATGACGGACATTTTACATCCATCTGATTGAAACGCTAACACTCTGTCAGATGTGACAACTGTGAAGCTTTGTTTCAATTAGATACGTTTCAGTCAAACTGCATCTTGATCATAATAATGTCAGAACGGTTCTTAAGTTTGTCGTTCGGTTTGCTGACGTCGAATACGAACCTGGGATAGAGCATTTTGTATTGCTTATCAATTCCTCTATGTCATGATATTTCGATCTGAAGACTGCCGCATTGCTATACGTCCTAGAAAAATCGTTCGTTTCATTGACTGAATAGCGATACATCTGTTACTTGAGATCCCATCCTATCCATCTCAAATGCGACTATGATGAAACGAGGCCATTCTGAAGAAGATATCACTGACAATCTCCAATCGAACTGAGACGACGTTGGAAAGTTAGCTACATCGCATATTCTCATTCTGAATCCCACCGGTAATCTGGTTTTCGATTTGATGATCTTCAAGAGTTTCATTCTTTCATCGTCATTCGGTAGCATGTTTGGTATTATCCACAATAACTTGATGCGATGCACCTTTCCGGTATCCGTATCGGCAGCTCTCACGATGGCATCGTCATTATTTTTACGAACTAGCGTGAGGTTGTGTTTTAATCCATAGACGATTTTGTGGTAATCGTCGGCGAATCCAAAAATGTGTTTCAAAGGTATTCTGAACGAAAACGTTCCTCTAGGCGTTGCGGCTTGAACGATGTGTTTAAATCGCGAGGCTGCATCCACGTTGTCGGCTCTCGTATTTGAGGTGATGTCTTTCACCCACAGTTCATTGAGTTATCTGTATTTGGAAATATCGTCGGGATATTGCAAGGTTCGTAATATTGTGGTTGCCTGACTGAGATGAAACGTGGTTTCTATCTCTTGACCTGAGAGTTTAATGATATACTGTTGCATGAGGTTGTTATGAACTAAAGTGATGATGGCACTGTCGGCGTAGTTGCTACCATCCTTTGTTTTCAAGCATCCTTCTATCTGGAGATAATTTTTGCTGGGATGAAGAAAGAGAGCTTCGATTCAAGATTGAGTCTTATCTCTTCCTCATTATTGAGACATGTTCCAGCCACAGGTAAATATTTGTGTACTTCGTACTCTTGGATACTTTCATCTTTCATCATATCTTCCATTATATCCAATATCTTCCGCTTTTTTTTTATTTCTCTCTATTTTCTATTTTAATTTTTTTTCCTATTTTATTTACATATATATGTGGAGATAAAATAATTGTTCGTCTCCTCTATTATTTTTAAAACACGGTCTTTTCCAATCGCTGTTATTAAAACTTTCCCCTGATCTCTTCGCCGTCTAATGCTTCTATCTCGTAAGTAATGGGATCAGTGTAGCACCCCAGAAACACGACAAAGATTTCTTCTGTCCACCTTGGCGAGCAACTTTTTTCTAAATGTGTTTTCCACTTATAATTTCTCACTCGATCGCCCACGGCAAATTTCGTCGTCGCCATCCTCAACAGATAGAGATTCGCGCAGACTTTCTTTTCATTTTGTGGATCGCTAGCTTCCATGAGTCTCATTGCCAGTGGCATGATTGTCCTGAATGACGTCCCCTCCCCTCCCTCTCTTTGGTGCCAAAGAAGAAGGTTGGGTTATAGTTTTCGCAGGCGACTGTTCTCCAGTACCAACTCCGTTATTAGTGATATATGTACCTCCGTTATTTGTGCTATATGCAAATCTGACTTAAGAAATGTTCGCCCTTAATGACATCCTGGACCTCTCTCTTGTACAACGATTGATTCTGGTGCTCATCCGTCACTTTCATCACTTTCTTCAGCTTGATGCTTAAAACCACTCCTGAATCCCAGTGATTGTTAAATAGATGTGTTCATGTCTTTGACACTGTTTGTTAACCTTCGTGTATATTCTGTAACTATTTCATTTTTTTCATTTTGTTATATGGACAAGGTGTCTGAAATAAACAATCAATCAATCAGTCAATCATTTTGATGGAATTGCGATGTGTGTTGTTATAGTAGTCTACCAAAACGTCTAAGACTTCCATGTAGTTCTTAGTCGAGTTGGATGTGAAATATCTGTGCATTTTTTCCTACATGGTTCTATTCGATTGTTCGACCACGCTCACCTCCTCTTCATTTTCAGTGGAATAGATGCTGATGAGTCGATAGACCTGAAAATTGCAAAGTTCTCGACCTTTGTCCATCCACAATTTCTCAAGTTTTCGAGAAGAACAAGTGGATATGTTTTTCCATGCTCATTCTCGATTTATTTTTCAATGTTCTCATCCATCCGTATTTCAAAAATATGAATGCCATAGATATTTCACATCTCCGATATTTCCACCAAATCGGCTGTGCACACTTGATCCAGTGCTTTAACGAACACTCTTCTTGCTCGACATCTGTGTACTATGGGCTTGTGCAGTTGTTAGTGAATTATTTGTTTTTTTATTTACCATTCCGAGTCAACATTTCATACCAATTAGCTTACTGACTAGCGAACGTTCGAATTTCCCTCTCAGCATGGGATTGACTATACTTTTTAACCTGAAGATAATTATTTTTTTCTTTAAAAAAGTTTTCTTTTTTTAATTATTTCTATCCATTTATGATTGCAGTTAGTGGGTTATAATTGAGGATTCCAACCCATGAAAACTTGGGTTTTTTAGCTTAAAAATGTGTTAAGTAATTTCTAGCGATTTTCGAGCTTATTTTCTTGAGAAATCGACTTAGTGTGATACGAGCCCACTTTAGACTTCTCGATAAGTTAGCTCGTTTACACGTGACAGTTTCAAGTCAGAAATCGGATGGGAAATCGAATCATCGAAAGAGAGATTACAAAGATTTGTCCCGTTTTGGTGGTCGAATCTCGGAGATCGAGCGAAAATAAAAATCTTGGAGAATCTTAGAAAATCTTAGAAAATACCGGAATCGTCTGTTTCGAGCCCAGTACAAGAATTCATCACATTTTTTCACAAGATGACAGTGGATGTACGGGAAACTGTCGAAGTCAAGATGAAAATGGCAGATTTTTTACACAAAATCAACTTTGGGGTTGAAGTGTCGCGTGTCGTCTCACGGCTATCAACTCCATTTTTGGCGAGAAATCAAAAGCGGACGATGCGAACGATATACTCTTCAACATGCGAAAATGTGTGGAAACGTGTAATTTTTAGTCGTTTTTTTAAGTATCACATCGACGGATTTCATCAATTCGATGGTATTCTCTTGTATGTGGAACACTAGAAATCATCACAAAAATGCAAAAAACATGTATTTTTCCGACTGTGTTTTGAGTGACGGATTTCGCCGATTCAGCAGGATCTCTTGGGTGAGATTCATTTTAAAACCGTGTGACATCTTGTCTCCTTCAGTCAGTCTGTCTGTCTGTCTGTCTGTCTGTCTGTCTGTCTGTCTGTATGTGATGGAGAAATATATTATATGTTAGATTTTTTTTCTCTCAAATAAAAAAATATATTTATGATTAAAAAATGGAAAACAAAAAAAAAGAAATAAAATAAATAAAAATTGAAAAAAACTTGAAAAATTAAAGCATGTCATTTTTAAAGATCAAAGACCCTTAGTTAAGAGATGAGATGGTTCGTCGATTTATAGAATTGAAGAGGAATACTCGAGGGAACAAAATGACGACACGAATGGTCGACATCGAGATGAAACAAGAGACAACCAAGTTGTTCAAACCCGTGACAGGAAGAGATGAAAAAAGAGATCGTCAAAGAATTGAAACCCGATGGTTAGTGTGAGAACAATCGGTGACACGATGGTCGATGCCAGCAATAAGAAACCTGAAGATTACGCAAATTTGTATAGGATGAATCCGTCGAGAGCGGACTCTGTCTTCGGCTTGCGCGAAGTAGATGATGGCAATCTATCTCTACATAGGTGACAAACGAGTGGACCAAACGGACGACTATAATCTGATCATTGAAGATCGAGAATAGGAAGGTACTAAAGGATTGTGAAATCTGATCGTGCTGGCTAAACCTAACGTTTACAATGAAGAGTATTACAACACTTATAGCGATCTCATGGATCGGACGAATGTCATGAGAAAAAATTATTCCAGAGAGACGAGACCGAAAGCGAGCAGGAGTTCGAAGTTGAAGAATGTGGTGAACCCCATATGTGATGCAAATAAAGCTTTCGTCAAATCGGACAACCAACACCACCACGATCTTTCCTTGCGATCCTAATGCGCTGTTTGAGAGATTGGATCTCTTGATGGTGAGTCGAGAAGCCGGCAATACCGGAGTGAGAAATGGATGTGGTGAGCATATGCAACGAATTGGTGCGACAGAAGGCTTTGGATATAGAAGCGTATAAATCTATCATTTACGCATTGGAAGAGGAAAAAACAAAAATTAAATAAGATAGCAAATAAAAAAAAAATTTTAAAAAATTAAAAAAATAATTAATAAAACAAATAAGACGACAGACAAAAATTATGTCAGTGATAAAGAACAGAGGATTTATGAGATCTTACGTCTAAGGCGGATCGGGTTTGATGATGGGAGCGCTGTCACGTACCTTCAGTGACGATGTGGCAAAACAGCTCATTTCAACATCCGTGAAGGTAGGAAAGAAGACCGCGATGGATGTGGGTAAGAAAGGCCCGACAGAAGCTAGCATTAGAATCACATCAGAAGATGGCAAGATAAGTGCCGATTTAATTCAGAAGTTGATAACACCGGCGGCTATACGGACGAAATTATCGTCGAAATCGGAAGAGATTCTAGCAAACGTGAAACTGTTCCGGCGTTGTGCCGCTACAGGAACTCGCTAAGATGTTGAACCGCTTCGTATCGCGATTGAAAATGTTTTTTTTAAAGTAAGAAACATTTCCAAAACATTTCCTACATATATAAAATAAATAAAAACAAATAGTTTAAAAAAAACATGAAAAAACTTGGAAAAAAAACTTTAAAAAAAACACAGCGAGAATGGAAATCAACGATTTATCGCGGAACGCACCAAGAATGAGAGACTGAATCACACTCTTTCCCCAAAGCATAAGAGGATTGATAGTGGGGAAATCGAATTTCAGAAAGACGAATCGGTTGATGAATCTATTGTTGCGACTGGAGTGGTTGAGTTATGATAGATTGTTCGTGTTCGACAAGAGTCTCTTTACCCGAATACGTATTTTTGTGAAAAGCTCTGGGTGCAAACTTGCCGAATGATGTTATAATGAGAATCTTTGATGAGTTCGAAAACTGTTATCCATCGCTCACAACTATCTTGCAAGACACATCAAGCGGGAAATAATAAAACATCGAATGTGGAATGCCAATTTTTCGAAAGCTCGAATGACGTACCCGATCCTCGAGACTTGAATTTAGAGCACAGAAATCTCATGATATTTGATGACTTGGAGTTGGAGAAACAGAATCGATGCGAAACTTACTGCGTTCGAGGACGTCACAGCAACGTGGATTGTTTCTGTTTATCCCAACATTATTTCAGATTGCCGAGAAAGCCCATAAGAGAGAACGCGATTTTTCTGTGTCTGTTTCATCAAGATCTCAAGAATCTCAATCACATATACGACGACCAAGAAGCCAAAGACATGAGAAAATATGAATTCAAGAGATTTTGTAACTGGTTATGGAATTATTCACCTCATAATTTCGTAGTCATCGATCTAACGAGTAGTAAATACCACCGAAAATATAGGAATGGATTCGATGATTTTTTTATTCCTGGCGATCACAATTAATATTGAATATAGACAACAAAATAATCATATTACATGAATGTAAAAAGAAATAAATACAAAAAATACAGAATAAATACAATTATTAAAAAAAGGCGCGAGAATACGACACTCGATTATTAGAACGGAGAGCCGAGAATATGGCAAGAACAACCAATAATATAACTGCAAAACATCCCTTTTCGATCGTGGTGAGTGAAGACAACACTCGAGTCATGACGACATTCAATCTACCAATCGAATTGAATAGGGATAAGAAGTACGAGATGGCACGCACTGATAAATCTGGAGACATACTATTCGATTCCCAACATCATGGAGAAAAATAATACGTTCAGATATTCGAACGAAAGGAATTAGTTGACAGTTTGCATTCTCAAATAGGGCTGCACGATATTCAAAACTAAATACCGGAATCGGTATTCAAAAATATACCGCGATATATCGGTATATCGAAGACTGTTCAGATATCTGAACATAAGTACCATAATCAGAACTTGAGCCATCACAGTAGGAACAAATCAACATGTCTTGATGATGCGGTTCGAAACACCTTTACCCAACGCAGACGAACGATATCAAAATTTATTATTTTAAATATTAGTCTATCAGATTTTTCCAATAATTTGTAGTAAACAATATCATGCGACCCCTCGTTGGAACGAGCTCAACGAGCTCGTTCCAATGAGGGGTCACATGATATAGTTTTGTTGAATTTTTTTTCAAATTATTTTTTGAACAGCTGAATTTGTATATTACGCGGTCACATGTGGTTGATTCCTTGGATAAAGGGATAATATTATTCATTCGGGACTACAGTTAAAACTGAAGATAGCTTAAAAATTAAACTGTGGGTGAATAGATAATGACGATAAACCGATATTCGTGTAATTACACCGGTATTCAATCGATACTGGTTTGAATACCGGTATATATCTGTTTATCGATATACTGTGCAGACCTATTCCCAAAAGCAGTTATGATATTGTCGATCTGAACGAACTCATCCAGACTAGAATGAAGATCGATGGTCACGACGGAACCGCCATCAACACAACTGCCAACCTCAGCACTCTGCAAACAATACTGGACATGAGAGAAGATTATCGAGATTTTAGAGGAGACAACATTTTTTGAAAGATGTTGGGATTTGATCAAAACACCTATGAAGGACACGTTACATCAGAAAATGTGGTGGACATTTAGGAAATAGAATATATTCACTTTTTCGCAAAAAATGTTTTTTTTTTTAGAATTTTGACGCTGGCCAAGCTTCCAAAGGCATAAATAACGAATTGCAAAAATCAAGAATAGGTCTGTAATTCCAGTAATAGGATCTTACACTACGTGGAGAGCGGATTGTAACAATATCACCCGCAGAGTGGAGCTATCGCCCAGAGTATCACTTTTAAATTCTGTACATATGGACAAAAACACAAGCAATGTTTCAGCCAATGGACCTCCGGGTTTATCCCGGAGGTCCATTGGCTGGAACTTTGCTTGTGCTTGTTATGCTTTGCAACAAATTTGCAATTATTGCTTGGGTGGAATCTCCACTCTGCAGGTGATTTAGTGAGAATACACTCTCCGCGTCCTGTAAATAAAAGAGTTAGATCCCCAGACTCGGAAATAGCACATTTTACACTTTGTCCGTGATGTAAGACGCTCAAAAGAAAATGCACGGAAAAGAAAAAAACTTCCATTTGAAAACACCATGAGGGGAATCAGTCTCATGGCGGTTTGTAACCATATAAGGTAAATCGTGAACTTTGGCAAAATATTGTTTTCAAAGAACTGCAGAAACGATCACACTCTTCTCAAGTCTGCAAGGCGATGAAATTGAGAACGCTCAATAGATCCACGAGGAAGGATGCGTTGACAATGCCATTAATGCGAGATAAAATTGAAATTGCAGGACAGCTTTTCAATTTCCTTATCCAGGGATGCCAGTTTTAGAAATGGATCACTACGTCTCTGTTTCGTAATATTATAATATGGTTGTTGTCGATATGTAAAATATAAAACTGGAAAATATATTTCAAACAAAAATATATCCCCACAAACATTAATGGTAATCATCTATATTGTGTTTGTACAAAAATATAATTCGATGGAAGACCAAACTAAGCTTATCACATTCTTCGTGTTTCCATTTCCACAATTTGTCTACTACCCTACATTTCCATGTTTTGTGTGCTGCCCACAAAAGTTAAAAAATAAGGGAACAGCAACGCTTTTAGCTGTTTGTCTGCAGTGAAGTTTGGGAACATCATAACATTAACACACCTTGCCATGCAATTATATTCAGTGTCAAATTGATCTGTACCGATCTTAAATCTTAATCCTTGCATTATAAAATCGTGCCAGCGAAATTGCATGTCGACAGTATGAAAACATTCCCTCGTGGCTAGATTACCAAAATGAGACCCGACTGCTTATAAAATTACAGATAAATGAACTCATTAACCGAAATAATCGTAGTTTTGCTCATGCCTTTCACTGACTGCCTATCAAATTGGATTCAATCAACAAGCTATTATTGTTGTAAAATAATGTTCGGATAACAGTTCACCTTCCCAGAAACGTACTCCCGGAAGGCGACAGTTTCAAAACAAATTATGCAACGTAAAACATAGAATGAACAGACACACACTTCTTATTAATTTGTGACTGTTAGTATTGATGGTTGTTTCAATCGTTGTTGCCATATTTCACATTAGCTGAACATATTAGTGACAATTTTGCCATAACTAAACACCAGAGATGACCCACGTGATACCAAAGAAATACATTAGGAGAGTTTTTTCCCTTGTTTTTCCATGAAATAGTTTTTGTGGATTTTCCAAGAATATTAAACTACCTTCAATAGAATTATGGAAACATTTAGAAATTGTAGGTACTGTGGATTTGAATTAATTTTACTGCTCATTCTTCTCAGAGTCTGTACTACATGTAGAAGGATTGCAATTTACAACCATTTAGTTATTTTAGGGCAGGTTATTGTCAAAATTTTGGTCTCTTACTTATGTCTCAGCAGACTTTCAGGCTGTGCCCCCAGCCACGTGACATCAATTCGATGACAAATGTGAGTTCCCATGTGTTCTGTATTTCTTACCAAACATTTTAGTATATAATACTAAGGTTATTTCTTTCTAGCAATTTTTGGACTGAAAATTTCCTGAAATTTCACCAAAGCTAGGTTGGACGACCACTTTAATCTATTTCTCTGTGAAATGCTATATTCAAATTCCACCTCCATCCAAATACGCAATGGTAAAAATCGTTAAAAAACGTCTACATATATGTACCACGGTAAACATGCACTGCAGTACTTCACTTGAGCCGCCAAAGCAAAAACAATAGCAACGCAAAACGTGGAATATGCCCACGAATGCATAGTATTTCGTCAATAGAAAAGAGCGCGGGTCGTGTTCCGAATGTCAACTATACTACTGGCCGTGTTATTTCCACTCTTATTTGTTTTGTTTTTTTTTTTTTGTTGTTGTTTTTTTCTCTTTTTATTGGAGGGGTGGGCTTCAAGGTTGCACGTTTTCTATGATGCACTGGTATCTATATAACTAGATTCTTGTAATGTAAGTGGAAACTCAATCTCCACCCATCTTCCCACAATATGTGACGTTATAACTCTTTCCATTGCTGACATGTGATATCGTGAAGTTACAACGTAACAGGTTTCACAACTTCGAACATCAAATGAAAGCCTAAATCGAAAACTAAGAACACGGTATCAGCTTCCCCATCTTGGCACTTGTTTTTGTCAATAACTGAAATAGGTATGTTGTAAATATTCAGTTCTCAGTGTCTCGAAAAATGTGCACATGATCAATAAAATTATTTTGTTTGTGTGTATTTGCCTTCTTACAATTTATAGAAAAGTGCTTTTCGGTGCCATCCCATAAATTGTAGCAAGGCAAAGACATGTTAACAAATTTGGGCGACTTCCCTAAAATCTTCAAACTCTACCAGTTAAGTGGTTTTACACACTGTATGCATAAGCCTGTTGTTTTCTGATCAGTATGGAAAATGATTATAAACTGTTTTGTTACAGTTTATTGAAGAGTGCTAGCAGATAATCTCCAAATATTGTAACATAACGAGACAAAACAATTATTTATGAACAAAGTCATGGTAAAGTAAGTCATCCCTTGCAGGAAGCATGGCATTTTTATAGAAAAAATATCCGCGTCACATATCACTTTTGAAAAATAATTTCGCACTCTATCCCCACCCCACCCCTCCCATCTACCCAAGCATAAAACTCCAGTTTTCACAACTGAGAAAAACTGCAAATCGTGGCCTGAGTGCTAGAATGTCCTCTGTCCCCTATAGGAGTACTCTGTCCCATGTGGGAGTACTATGTCCCCTATAGTAGTACTCTGTCCCCTGTGGGAGTACTCTGTCCCCTATAGGAGTACTCTGTCCCCTGTGGGAGTACTCTGTCCCCCATAGGACATAGGACATTCTAGCACTCAGGCCACGATATGTCATCAAGTGCATGCACAAACCTCTGCCAGCTGTAAATAAGTTAAGTTGGATTGCCCATTGTGTTCTGTTGTGAGAACGTCTTCCCAGTAAGAATTCAAAGATTTTTAATTATGAGAGATTGATCTTGTAAGTTTAAGGCAATGTTGTGTTTATAGTATTGGACTCATGCAGAGAGTTCATCACTCCTCCTAATGCGCAGTTTATTCGCCACATCTGATTCTTTTAGGTGATAAGGTCCAATGGACCGAGGGATATGTTTGCATTTAATTACAATAACGTTGTTAACAGAACTCAGTTGCCACAAGAAAGCTATTGCGGCTGCTACTAGCAGTAGGATAACCTATTACAACAAAAAATACTTCTTGCCTTCAATTAAAGCATGAGTAATTTCAGGTTTCGAATGTTTCAGATACAGCTGAAAATAATGTCTGCAACGACGTCATTTTATTGAAGTTATCTATAAATCCAACCAATAATGTCCAGACGGACTTTTTGGTGGGGATCACATCAACCATTCACAATTCGTGCTGTAAAATTGAGTCGTGGTATTCTTGCGTCCAACCAAACTCTTGCGATAAACATTGACCCATGCAAACGCTTGTGCGGTTCTGTCAATTAATAGCAGTACTAGAGTGAGTGGCCATAATAGTAGTAGTAGAAGCAATATCTCTATTATTGTGGCATGTGCGATCCGTTAACAACCTTATTATAATTGAATGTAGACCATCTTTCGCTCCAATGGACCTTGTCGCCCAAGCCTGAAAATAAGCAGACTGCCATTTGCAAAATGAGGTCCCCAGAGGGTGAATTTCGTGATGCTACCCTGCACAGCAGGGTAGCATCACAAAATGTAACCTCTGTGAACCTCAGTCTGAATCAAGGTCTCAAGCCAAAACAGAAAGATGTACCTAGAGGATAAATTGGCCCATTGTATGGGATAGCATCAGCAAATTCACCCTCTCGGGACCCACTTTTGCAAGTGACAGGTTGCTTATATTCAGGCTTGTTGTCGCCTAAAAGAATTAGACGTGGCGAATAAATTGCGCATTAGGAGGAGTGAAGGACTCTCTGCATGAGTCCAATAATATAGATGCAACATTGCTTTAAATTACCAGATCAATCTCTCATAACTGAAACAGGCCATACTCAGGACATCCAAGTTCCAACCAATAATGTCCAGACGGACTGTACCACATCTAACTCAGCAAGTATAGTTAACCATTTATTACATCATATCATAGTTATCAGGATATCTGAAATTACATAATAATACATAATTATACAATTTGATATGCACTTGACACACTTTCAGCTGTTCAGAAATAAAAACAATGTAATAATATTAAAAGAGTCCTTATAATACTGAATATCAGTCATTACAATTCTAATGCACCACATCACACCATAATATAACATAGTATGTTATATTCACTAAATGTATACACGTCAAAAAGAAAGTATAAAAACTTGGAGGAGCAATTTTTTTAGTATTATCGACTCTAATCCCAATTAAATTATTGTAAATTCATATTTCGAGTCTAGCTGTATGAATTTGCATAATTTCATGTTCTTATTGTTGCTAGCGTCACGTCAGAACGTCGCAATTCAGAAATGGGGTGAAATGAAAAGTTTACAGATGCAGTCAATACCGTGTATGTCCACCGTTTGCCTCTTGGATGGCAAGACATCGACGGCACATGGACCTGATAAGTCTCTGGAGGGATTGCTTTCCACTCCTGCCTTAGAACATTACGTAAATCGCCTAACGTCTGAAGATCATGAAGTCGTACCCGACGGTCCAACTGACCCCAAAGATGCTCGATTGGCGACAAATCTGACAAAAGTTGGGGCCAGGGAAGACGTTCGATGTTCTGCACTCAAGAAAGTCACGAATGATACGCGCCACGTGACATCGGGCATTGTCTTGCTGGAATAACTGCAATCCGACATTAGCGTTGAATAACGGGACAATAACAGCGTTAAGAATTTCGTCCCTATATCGCCGTCCATTTAGATTACCATCGATGAAGATCAACTGCGTTCGATGGTGCAAGGATATTCCTGCCCAAACCATTACATTACCACCGCCGAAACGGTCGCATTCCCGCACGCATGCATCAGAAAAACCGTTCTCCTCGTCGGCGATACACTTTTGCCCTATCATCAGCGCGCCATAGACAAAATTGTGATTCATCACTAAAAAGAACTGTGCTCCAACGGCACTGAGTCCAGCGAACTCGCTGACGTACCCATTCCATTCTGACGGTACGATGACGTTGGAAAATGATTGGTCCGTGGTATGGACACCTACTTGGGATGCCGTGTTCAGCGAGTCTGTTGCGGAGAGTTTGTGCACTGATTCTACTGTTAGTTCTACCAAGAGTAATTGTTGCTGTCCTCGTCGCCGGAAGGAAGCGATCCCGCAAGTGAGACGTCCTGATGTGTCGGGCTTGTGCAGTGGTCGTAACTCTTGGTCGACCTGAACGCGGTCGGTCGGCAGTAGATCCAGTGGTTCTGTACCTTCCACTGAGACGGTATACGGTAAATAATGGCCACAGTGACTCCGAACTCAGCAGCGAGCTCATCGGGAGGTATCCCAGCCTCATGCATACCAATGGCACGCAACCTTTGATTGTCGGTTAACCTTGGCATTTTTTAAAATGTCGGAAGACAAAAACTAGTGTGTTTTCTCAATAACCCAGACTCTCTAGCTCAACATAACACAAAGAAAATCGTCGGTCAGACATTCAGTTTGATATTCTATTTTGAAATCCGTAGCAAAATTTATGCGGTTGGGTGGACAACAACAACATGTCATTAAACTCTTTGCATATCTTCTTGTCCACAAACATGCAACATTAGAACTATTATATTTCGTCCTTTATGCTATTTTTTCACATTTGTTTCGATTATACTTTTTTGACTCAGTATATTATAATAATATGATATATAATAATATGTTGTAAGCCAATAATACACTGATTTACTAAGTAATAGTTATCCAGAGAAATATGTATTTATTTTACTTAGATCTGGAATGCAATAATCATACATCACCCTACTAACAAGCCACAAGCAAGACAAGAACCTGAGTTAATGTCAGATACAAGCCAGACTTGAAGCTGATTGGCAGCGGTAACAGACATCAATATATATTTTACTTATCAACAATATATTCAGCATTAACACCCCTCAGTTAAAAGTTCACAACACATAGCAGTATATTTTAAACTACAGCTATTTACATATTACAATTTGTCCTTTACATTTTCATACCTTACTTAACTTACTACAAAACAGTTTTTACCAGATTGTGGATCCATTTTCCCCTCTCAAAATTCCATTACACCATTTCACTCCAGTCATACCATCATCACTTCTACCACTGTGCAGTACAGGTTAGCTGTAAAATATAATCCGTAACCATTCATGCAAATTGCTAAATTACTTGTAAGTTGAGAACCTGAACCGATAAATCGGAGAGCCGGCAGAACGAAAATACGATACAAATGCGAACAAAAGAAGATCGATGAAACGAACTGACTTACTTCACCATTAACAACTAATATAACTTAAATCGAAATAAATAGAAACACACCTGAAGAAATACTAACCAAATCAAATTCCCGATGACACACCAAGTTATTAACATCATAAAATATTTGTGAAAACTTTCAAAACAACAGTCGATCTACAAGTCACCAACGAATCTGACAATGTTTTCACCACATGACCTGAAAAACCGCGCAAATTTTAACCATTCAAACCTACAAAAGAAAACTGCGATTGTCCATAAGGACAACTTGTAAACACCACTCTTTTCCAAATCATCTCTGTAAGTTGAAACTTGACGGACCTGGTAAAATAAGAAAACTAAAGTATTTAGACTAATTAAAAACGATGGCTAAAATCACATCTGCCACATAACAAAAACTATTTAATTTATTACACATGAGCTTTTGGCGTTGTGTCGGGCAAGTGTGTTTCACTCTTCTGTAATATTCAATGGGAAGTTCTTCAACATACTCCATAAGATAAAACAAGTAATATTGTCCCGAAAATATGTTACCTGCGTTCGAGAATATTTTTAATCCTTAACTACTTACCCTCTTCGTCCGCAGATACACTTTTTGAAATAAATAACAAAAGTACACTCACTTATAATTACTGTTTATTTCTTTACTTGTTGGTTGTTAGGGTAACTTTCAGCATCTATGGCTATCTGGTGATATCAACATAGATATGAAGTCAAGTTTAGCCAATCGTTTATACTCATGTTGCGCACTTTAGAGGAATTCCACCCAAGGCGCTAGTTACCGAGCCCCACCTCACTAGTAAGACAGAACTTGTTTACCACAGAAAACAAGCCTTCGTCAACTTCAAGAGGTTCCCACGGGGGAATACAAACCCTGCTAAATATTCTACGATTCAATTGGGCGTAATAGGATAGAAAATAAATATTGTAGTCATCCCTTTGTTTGTCTTGGAATGGACTTGAATAAAAACTAAAGCTATTCTTTGGAGAGTTTTCCGAACAATTCTGCAAATAATTACATAAATTTGTTCTGTGAAGCATTGTGTTACAAAGCGATATTTTGGATCCCCCAACAAGTGAAGGCGTTATTTTCAGACTTGGCTTATGACTTTGATCCTGTTTGCTCACACGTATGGGGCTGTAATGATAAAATCTACCCGTATCGGCACAGTGTAGAATAAAATTAGTATTACCATAATAGTCTGAACTTTGTAAATGGCTTTAGAGTCCAGACAGATTGACGATACTACAAGAGTTTTCCATCGCTCACCGGAGGGTCCCCCAGAATGGACTCCACGGAAAATGATTTAATATCTGCTAATTTACGACTGTTTGTCACCTTTGAATGGTCGTCATCTCCCATTTAATATGACACTATAAACTCCTTTCAAAGCCAAATTACTGTATGGGATCACAGAGCAATCTTACCGAAAGTGACATGGCGAATAAACTTGGTATTTCCCGGAGTTTCGTTAATAATCTGACCCAATGACCCCACAGGACTGTCGGATTAAATTATTACTGAAACTTCCGTGGTAAATCTTGTACTAACGCTCCTTAATAACTGGTTGACCATCAGGTTTTTCGCCAACCGACTACTCGGTTTTCTTTATGATGAGATGTTCGTGTACCGGACTGAAACGGCTGATCCTTTTCTATGACGATAATAAAATCGTTGTTTATTTAATATAACATCATAAATACCATTCAACACCGAGTTACTGTGTGGGATCGCACCACACAATACTGCTAAAGGCGATACGCCCCGAGTCTTTTTTTTTGTAAGTTTTGGGAGCCTCAATACTAACATGACCCAACAACCTCACAGGGCAGTTCTTTTAAATTATCACTGAAACCCCAGTGATTATACTCGTACTCCTCCTTATTTACGTGTTCGTCGCCTGAGTGCTAGAATGTCCTATGCCCCATAGGGGACATAGGACATTCTGGCACTCAGGCGACGTGTTGTCAATCGGGTTGTTCACCAACCCTGAATTTTCTTTTACACAAAAACTTTAAGCGAACATAACTGAAAGGGCTAATCCTTATCTGATATGGCATACAATCGTGGAGAGTGTATTACCACTAAATCACCCGGAGAGTGGAGATTCCACACAAGTAATAATTGCGAATTTGTTGCACAGCTTAACAACCACAATCAAAGTTCCAGCCAATGGACCTCCGGGTTAAACCCGGAGGTCCATTGGCTGAAACATTGCTAGTATTTTTTGCCCATATGTGCAGAATTTGAAAGTGATATTTTGGATGATAACTCCACTCCGCGGGTGATTTTGTAACAATCCACTCTCCACGTACTGTATATGAAATCGTGGTTTAACTATCGTTTAGGTAGTTCTTTGAAAACGTCAAAAAACTGCCTAAACCATGCTAACCTTGAACTGAAAAAGTTGTTTTGTTGCGAGTGACATGCCAGTCCCTCGCAGCATTCCTGGGAAAGTCCCCTGGGGGATTTCTTGCGTATAGCAGTTTATGTACCAGTATGATTATTTTTTGTTCAGTGTACGTTTAAGGCTTTTTATAAATTGTGTTTCCTTTATCAATCGTGTTGTTTTATCACATGTCATAACTTGTTAAACTGGAAAGATTATACATGGAATATTATGACCGTCAGCGCACGTGGCCATGTGTTCACTTACATTCAATATCCTTGTTTCGGGATCGTGGATTTGTTTCCAGTGTACGGTCACTCAGAAGCGTAAAGTGTCCCCAGTTTCACCTATGCACAATCTACCTCAACCAGACCATTTCAAGACGCAAATAAAAGTTTTTCTTTTGCATGAGAATGATTATTTGATTTAAAATTTGAACCCGTTCTCAAATGTTATTTCGTTTCCTTCTAAAAGAGGGGGACAAAGTTTACAGTTTGGTAGACCGTATTTCTTCACCTGATAATTTTCGTTTCCTTGTGGGCGGTAGTGATGCACAGTCCAATTTTGAATGAAGTAATCTTTTGGCTCCGGGGCTCTGGAGTGGGTGTTCGGAATTCAGGTACTGCTCCATGCGCGTGTGATAGGATGGCGTTGGGTAAGGATAGTGTTGTTGGAACTCCGCGGAGTCCGGGTGATGCGATGAGTTAGTTCCATCTAAAACTTGCAAAATACAAAAGTCAGTGATTAACGAGGACACTTTCTGTCAAAAATGCACACAATCAAGGAGCAACAAATCTGCAGTTTCCAGCGTGGACCAGTCCACTCTTTCATTCCACAGCTACAGGGCTCTAGAGCGGAAGGATGAACTCGCCCACCCCGAAACCGTCAGCGTACTGGAGTTTAAACAACTACTATGTGAATTGATCCTGTGTCAGTTGTATGGTTATGGAACAGCTAATGCGGTTTGCTGCGGGACTAATCCAGCCACCTACTCTGTAGCTCCCAGAGCTCCATAAGGAAAACCGAAATAATCCAGTTTAAGAATTATCAAAAGGAAAAAGTTTGGGTATAAGGCTACCACTTCGGGTGATAAAAGTGAGGAGAACCGCGATAGATTGGTGATTTTTGAAAATATACGTCGGAAATTTTTTAACTTTAAAAGAGCCTGAAGATGAGCGAGGAGTTCGTGGAAAATGTGTGGAGAATAGGGTCCTCTCAAAAATTGAATTGCTTGAAGTAAGAGCCGAATCAACCAAGGAGAAAAGTCAAACAGCCGATAATCACATGTTACATTTGATATTACAGACCAAACCATACCCTCACAAAAAAGTTAGAAAGCATGTGGCTCTCCAGCTGCAAACTTTCTAGAGAGAGAATTGTTAAAAAGTGGAGTAAATGTGCCCAGTGGTACATGAAATACGAAAAGAAATTTCTCAAAATGCACGAAACTAAAAGCCCTTACTTTAAAGTAGCAAATGGCACAGAGACACACAGAAAGGCCAAAGAGAATCATCCACCTGGAAAACGACTTGTTTTCAATGAACAAACCGCTAGAAACAAACACAGGAGACAACTTTAACATGGCGCCAATTACCATCGGAACTATAACACCACAACCGCAGTTACAAATAAGTCGAAAACACAACCTTGTGGACAAAAACAAAAAAGCTATCAACAAACTATCGGTCAAGAATCAAACCCAGGATCATTTGTAGAGACACGCAACTGAAAATGCATGAGGAAAAAAGGACAGAGCCAAAAGTCATAAATTTGTCAAGTTGGAAACTAAACACAGAAGAAATCACACTACTGGAAAAAGGTCTGAAAGTTACACCAACTCCTCGAAGCGATAAAAAGAAACTACAAACTGAGGTTGCCGAATTTTGCAGGAAACTTCGGCTCAAGGAATACTTTTCAAAGCAGAGCGACCATAAAAGTGAAACATCTGAAAATAATGATACACCTTTAGTTACAAAAAAACATCTTTCAACCAAAATCAGGTAGGGACAAACATTTTGACAAATATGTGGAAACAATCAACTCCCATTGTATAAACAATGGAAAGTGTGGATCAACCACATGTAATATTTTTCTAAAAGGATTGCAATGCCCTTTCAAGATTACAGAATGATAACACAATATAAGTCAAGGAAGCTGATAATAGTGGCGCTGTGGTCGTAATGGACAAGGGCCATTATCGAAATTTGTAAACTTTATGTTATTAGACACACAATTTTATTCTGAAGTTATTAATTATTATCCGGCAAAAAAGATATTTAAAACGCTTAATAATATTGCTTTTAAATATGATGATTTTATAACCCAGAAAAAATCATTATCTAGTGAACTTTGAAATAAAAGAAAGTAATTTTATGATCTACCTGAGGTTCACAAATCAACCTCAATAACACAGGTTTGCCAACAACAAAGTCGTCCTGCATAAATGTGAACTGCCCAGATGATTTGAAATTACGGCCTATTGTCGCAGGTCCAGTATGTGTAACTCATCGTTTAAGCAATTTTCTCGACATTATATCGAAATCCTTGATTTATAAAGTTAACACTTACATCCGGGATGACTTGGATTTCTTGACATGTCTGTCAGAAACTGTCGATAAAAACACCATTTTAACCTCTTTTGATGTTACCAACCTCTATTCGAATATCTCTCATGAACTTGGGTTGAGGGCCGTAGAATACGTGCTCGATACATACCCAGAATTAATGTGTAAAAACATTCCCAAGGCCTTCATATTAACGAGATTAAAATTTATTATGGAGAATAAAAATTTTCTCTTTGGGGGGAGGGATTTTCATCAAATAAAAGGCACGACCATTCGCAGTAAGGTCGCCCCTACCTACTCAACCCTTGCTCTTGGATACCTTAAAGAAATAACATATAACAAGATAGAAACAATATTCGGACAATAATTCAATATTTACATCCAAAGTAATTTTAAAAGGTTTCTTAATGATAGCTTCGATTTTGTGGAACAGGTCAAAAATTGACCTTTTAACTTTTTTGAAATACTAAATAATTTAAACCAAGACATAAAATTCACTATGTAGAAAAATTATGAACGTCTACCATTTTCAGATGTACTGGTTCAAATCGGGGAAATGAAATTGAAACACACATATTTTATAAACTTACAGACACCAAGCAATATTTACATTTCTCATCTTGTCACCCAAAACACATACAAACTAACATCCCATATAACATAACAACACGAATATGCAGTATAGTGTCAGATCCACACAGTGGCGGCGCCATGTAGGGGTATGTGGGGTACTTACCCCTCCACTTTTTTCGCCAAGCGTAGTAAAACAATACTGTAATTTTAATTTTTGTTGTATTGAACGTTGCGGTGTAATGGTCGGTATGTTTAATCCCATATTCTATTCCCAAGTGCACTAAATCAGAGAAGTTTTGAAATTATGTTTACCCCCCCCCCCCCACCCCCACCCCCGTCCCCCCACACACGCGCTAGCTACAAACAACAAACAAGAGTCGAGGGTCCAAATTCAACAAGGCATGCCGCATTTGAACGGACTGAAACATAGTGCTTAAGAGTATTCGACGAATGATAGAATCGAGAGCGTACAAGGCATCGGTTTGGAATTTAGCCTACAGCAATTCTAAAAAATAAATAAAATTTAATATTTTAGAAAAATTCTCAAAGGTATAATTCAATGAATTCATGTAAATATGAATATCATTGGAACCTGCTTGTTCAGCCGGTTCCAATGATATCCATATTCGCATGATTTTGTTGCAAAAGAGTTAAAAATTTTCTCAACTTAGGGAGAGGACCCCCCCCCCCCCCCCCTCGAAACCCACCCAGATCGGCGCTGCACAATCCCCAACTGTACCACTCACTTTTGTAACTCTGGCGCCGCCACTGGATCCACAAACGAGAAACAAACGATTAGCAGAGTTGGAAAAAGTATCTGGAGGTACGGAGCTATCCATCAAATGTTATCAAACATGCTCTAGAAAAAGGTCTTAAATTACGAGTAATAAAAGAAATAAAATTCTCTTCGGGAAAACTGAAACAACTGATCAAATTGCATTTGTTTCAACTTTCAACCCAAACAATCAGGAAATTCACTCCACAATACTGTCGAGCCTGCCGATCCTAAATGGAAATAAAATAAATTAGGCGAAACTTTAAAATTATGAAAAGTAAACGTCAATATTTATATTTATTTATTTATTGGTGTTTAAGGTCACATACTTATGCACAATGGCTAATCGTGACCGTGACAGCTTTACGGGTGGAGGAAGCCGGAGTACCCGGAGAGAACCACCGAGCAACGACGAGCAGCTGTCAGCTCTCCAACATCGTAACTCTGAACTCTGCACCACAGCACAGACAGGGTTAGATTGGTTGAAGACATGCGCACCACCGACGTGCAGTACGCCTCAGTACACAGCGTCATCGTGCCCCCATGTAGGCAATTGGGGTGAAGTTCTTGCCCAAGGACACAACGCGGTTGCCGCAGGTGGGATTCGAACCGAGGACCCCTCGGCTTGCAGCCTGCACCTCTACCAACTGAGCCACCGCGCCCCCCAGTAAACGTCAAAGTAGAAACTGGAAGAAATTACTAACAAAAGCAAGGTTTGTGTAAGGAAACGAAAATTATCAAGTGAAGAAATGCGGTCGACCAAACTGGAAACTGTACCTCAATCCTAGATGGAAATGAAATAACATTTGAGAACGGGTACAAATTGTAAATCAAATCATCTTTCCCATGCGATAGCAAAAATCTCATTAACGTCATGAAATACTCTGGTTGTGGGGGATTGTACTTAGGTGAAATTGGGGACACATTACGGTATAGAATGACCGTCCATCGGTAACAGATCCGTGACCCCGAAACAAGAATGTTGAATGTAAGTGAACACATGGCCACGTGCGTTCGGGGACATACTGTTCCATTGATGGTCTTTCCGCTTTACAAAGTTATGACAAGTGATTAAACAACACGATTGATAAAGGAAACACAATTTATAAAAAGCCTTAAAAGTGCACTTAGCAAAAAATAATCATACTGGTACATTATACGTTATCTCCGCCAACATGTATGGTATATGGAGATTTATACCCGGATGTCGGTTTTTTTAAACACCGAGCCGCAGGCGAGGTGTTTAAATGAGACATCCAGGTATTAAATCTCCATATTCCATACATGTTGGCGGATATAACGTTTTTGTCCCGTTTGAAACGCAATACAAACATAGTGGAAATAAATGTGTGGACATATTTCTTCTCAGCTCCACAATCACTTGGACCAAATTCGTGATAATTATTTTGTTTTTATAATCGTACAAGACAACATATAGAGTTACATCCCTTGGGTCGTTAAGGAAACGAGTAAACAGTATTTTGTTGACATATCGTCCACCGAGTTCCAATGTGTTCTATGTGCCTTCTGGCACATAGAACACATTGGTACTCAGGGGACGAATTATTTGCTCTTATTTTATATTTATGATTGAATTGTCGGAAATCTGATGATATTTGTGACTATTTTCAGGTTTTTTGGTTCGATTCTTTTGTCGAGGTGAAGAAACGCTGAAAGCTGTCGTTTAAACCATATTACCCGATGTTTCGCGTGCGCTTATACCCTGTATGCTGCACGCTCTCATATACCTTGGATGTTGCGTGCACCCTTTGTCATGGCTATTTGTCCAAGCCATTCTGACCAATCAAAAGACAGAATTTATCGGTATATAGGGACAAAATCTGCTATACGCAAGAAATCCATCTTTCCCAGGAATCATTACGTGTACACTCCATATAAAACCGCACTTGGCGTACCCCACTTTTTGTGTAGAAAAGTGGGGTACCCAAGTGCGGTTAGGAGAGAAGCATTACATAATCAATTAGTGATCGACCAGGATCGACGAGAAATTTCTTCCCAAGTCAGAACTTGATTAGCAATATTAGTCTTCAGTCAGCGAATTTCTAAAACCCGCATTTCATAAAATAATGATATAAAAATACCATATCTGTCTTTTCCAGATCATTGTACCCCGGAAAAATGTCCGATTTTAAACAATCCGCCCAGTATTTTTCGAGATATTGAACTTGTTTTCGTATTAAAATAAAATGTTTTGCCGATATGCCATTTGGATTCCCCCCCCCCCCCCCCCCCCCTGTATAATTAAAGGTAAGTTTGTTGCCATCCGAGTCGAACATGATCTTGTCCATCCTTCATTCTCGAAACAGTTCGTCGAAACATTTTTAAATAAAATTACCAAATAGAAGAAGAATTTAAAAATAAAACTTATTCCGTGCGTTGTTATGTTTTTCAGAACAATAATGTGACAGTCTCGGTGATACATCCTGTCTTTACGAAGTGCGGTCCCTGTTTTTTCACTGAGACTCCGAATCATTAAGAAACCGGCATATGTTTTAATATTGTAGATTTCTAAGCTGTTTCGCTGTTTCGCGTTTACATCAGTAATTATTTTTGACGAACTAAATTGAGAATGGAACAGAATTAATAAATAAATAAATCCATCTACTCCTTCCGGTCTTTTTCGTAACAACTCTGCGGATTTTTCAAATTAAGTTTAGCCTTCGGAATCATGAAAATTTAGAAGCAAGGGACGGGCGAATCATGTTCGAGTGGCCGTCTTGTCACCTGTTGAATCAAACAACTAATTCTTCAAGCTATTTTTTATACCAGTGCAATAGGTTAAAGCTATATCAGAAATCTTGATTTAACTTTGGTTTGGGTAGTTCTTTGAACTTTTTAAGTTAAACCAAGATTTCATATATGCCTTCAGAGAATGGGATTAGACCCTTCAGTTATGTTCGCATAAATCTTTGTGTGAAGGAAAACTCAGTGGTCGGTTGATGAACAACCTATTGGTCACCAATCAACTTAGGAGGAAGCGTAGGAGTGTAGTCATGGGAATTTTGGTGATAATTTATTTCAATAGCTTATCTTACTATTGAGGCTCCCAAACATTGCAAAATAGACTCGTCATAACGCCTTAAGCAATATCGCGTGCTGTGATCCAACACCGTAACTCAGCGTTGAATGGTATTTGCGATGTAAAAATAACAAATAAACAACGATTCTGTTATCATCATAGATTGCGATCAGCCCTTTCAGCCCGTTACACGTACATCTTTGCGTAAAAGAAAACTCAGTGGTCGGTTGGCGAAAAATCTGATGGCTAACCAGTAATTAAGGCGAGTTAGTACTAGATTTATCACGGAAGTTTCAATGATAATTTAATCCGACAGTCCTGTGGGGTCATTGGGTTGGATTATTAATGAAACTCCAGGAAAACACAAAATAGATTCGCCATATCGCTTTCAGCAAGATTGTCTGCTGTGATCCCACACGGTAAGTTGGCGTTGAAAGGAGTTAATGGTGTGATATTAAATTAGAGATGGAGACACTCATAATTCTAGTAGCTCAGAACACCGCTCACTTGGGAACAAACTATCGGAAATTAGCAGATATTGCTGCATTTCCGCGAAGACCATTCTGAGAGGCAAAAAAATAAAATTATTGAAGAGTGTCTGTGGGCACTCTTCAGTAACTTGTTGTAAAACTAACTTTGATGAACAAATTCAGACCACCAAAAATAATGTAGCGCTCGACCAGTTAAGGCATTAAACAACGAAGACACAGATTGTACAATCAACGAGAATTGGGAAATATTCCTTGTTTTGTTACTCCCACTTCAGTTCCTTCAAACAATTGAGTGTCGTAAAAATGAGAAATGGCTTCATCTCATCATACCACTGTATAACCTAATAATTTTTTATTGGTGTTTGATGGGGTGGAACTTGTTCTACCTTGTTTTAAGATCACGGGTTTGTTTATGCGGTAGTGACATGTGAAGACTCTTTTATCGTGATTAAGTCCGATGTACATTTTCAAATCACCAATCCATTCTGGTTCTCCTCACTTTTATCAGCCGACGTGATTATTTCCGCAATCAGAAGGTGATAGCCTTATACCTCGTTTTCTCCTTTTGGCATTTTTTTTAATCTGGATTATTTCGGCCTTTCATTATGGAGCCTTGGGAGCTAGAGTTGATGGGTGGACTAGCCCCACAGAAAATCGTATATTGGCCTTTCCATAATCATACATCTGATACAGGGACAATTCGCATACTGGTTGTTTAAATACTAATACGCTGAAGGTTTCGAGTGGGTGAGTTCATCCTTCCACTCTAGAGCCCTGCGTCTGTGGGATGTGGGAGTGGACTGGACTGGACTGCAGACTGATTGATCCTTGATTGTGTACTTTTTGACATAAAGTGTCCTCGTTTATCGCCGACTTTTATATTTTGTAAGTTTTGGATGGCACTAACTCATCATATCACTCTGAGTCTATCGATTCATGGAGGGCGGAGGCAAGAGATTCATGGCTCATGATGGAAACAGCATATTGCATGCTTCATTTTCATCTTTCTGTACAGGGAACAATTATTCCGCGTGTAACAATTTGAAGATTTTTTATTATGAGAGATTGATCTTGTAATTTTAAAGCAATGTTGCATTTATAGCATTGGACTCAGGCAGAGAGTCCATCATTCCTCCAAATGCGCAATTATAATTCGCCCATCCGATTTCTTTTGGTGACAATGTCCGCTGGTCCGAGAGCCAGTTTACATTCAATTATAATAACGTTGTTAACGGAACGCACATGTCACAATAAGAGAGATATTGCTGCTACTACTACTATTACTACCACTCACACTACTACTGCTATTATACATGTACCCATTACTTGATTACTGCAAAATAATCTGACAGGACACGATCATCTGTTGTGATGCGGTCAAAGCTCAGTGAACTCTCTCCTAAAATATCAACAGATGGTGGTAACAAGTACAGACAAAATGCTTGAATAGTGGAGTACAATATAAACGCAACTCACCCTCTGTGAACTTCGGTTGAACCATCGACCGACCTGTGCTTGTCCTTTCTGAAGTAACTACGGTGTACACATAGTTTGTGTGGAAGCTTTGAATTGACATTTTATAGTTACTGTTTCTTGAATACTTATCATATAGTATATACTGTGAAAACGTGCTGATTTATGGATAACTTCCATGAAATGACGTCGTTGCAGACATTATTTTCAGCTGTACCTGAAACATTCGAAACCTGAAATTACACATGCTTTAATTGCAGGCATGAGGGCCGCGGTGGCTCAGTAGGTAGAGGTGCAGGCTGCTTTCCCAGAGGTCCTCGGTTCGAATCCCACCTGTGGCAACCGGGTTGTATCCTTGGACAAGACACTTCATCCCCATTGCCCACATGGGGGCACGGTGACGTTGTGCACTAAGGCGTACTGCACGTCGATGGAGCACCTGCCTTCAACCAATGCTAATCCTGATTGTGTGGAGTTAGTATGTTGGGGAGCTGACAGTTGCTCGCCGTTGCTCGGTGGTTCATATTCAGTCAAACGCAAATAATATTTTGTTTATATAAATTTGTTTTATCACAAAGTATTGAAGAGCGCCTGTGGGCGTGGTGCCTGTGGGCACTCTTCAATAACTTGTTATAAAACTAATTTTGATGAACAAATTCAGACCACCAAAAATAATGTTGCGCTCGACCAGTTAAGGCATTAAACGACGAAGACACATATTGTACAATCAATGAGAATGAGGAAATATTCCTTGTTTTGTTACTCCCGCTTCAGTTCCTTCAAACAATTGAGTGGCGTAAAAATGAGAAATGTCTTCATCTCACCATACCAATGTATAGCCTAATAATTTTTTATTGGGGTTTGGTGGGGTGAAACTTGTTCCACCTTGTTTTAAGATCACGCGTTTGTTTATGCGGTACTGGCACGAGAAGAATCTTTTATCGTGATTAAGTCCGATGTATAATTAAAATTAATTAATAATTGTTTTCTTATATATATATATAAAGAACAAAGGTTTTCCATACAAGTATATCATATATGAAAAAATTAAAGATGTCGGTTTCAAACAGTTCTTTATATGTATGTATAATTCACTGTAATCCACATTTACATAGAACACAAAACGTTTTGGTCATTTTTACACTACATACAAAATATGCGGTCAGTACTTGTGACACTTAATGTCTCATCAGACCGACATTTTAAAATGAAATATACCAGGGGGTTAAGTGAATATATTATAATAGAGGCGTAATCTAAATATTTTCTTAAGAGAAATGATTGATGAAGCCCAAATGTTATCTCAGACCGGATAACGTATTACAAGAGAAAATACTTCTCGCCTTCCATTGAAGCATGAGTAATCTCAGGTTTCGAATGTTTCAGATACATCAGAAAATAATTTATGCAACGACATCACCTTATAGAAGTAATATTTAAAAACAAACCAACAAGTAATTCGCAATATATTCTATATGATAGGTATTTAAGATGCAGTACCTGTAAAATGTCCATTCAAAGCTTCCACACAAACTATGCGTACGACACAGTTACTTCAAAAAAGGATAGATACCAACCGATCGGTGAATCAACCGCAGAACACTGAAGGTGAATCTTGTTCATATGGTAATCCACTATCACGCATCATCTGTAGATATTTTCAGAGAGTGCTCGCTGAGCTCTGATCGCACTACAAATCTTCTATTGTAAGTTTTTCTCTGTGGCTTCTTAACTCAACATAACTTGGCTTTGAAATATTGTGATTTTCAGTGAATTTAGCAGTTTTCTCTAATTGTCAATTTTGTGCTTTCCGGGGGCTAGGGTGGAGGACCTAAGGGACAGAGTGGATGGATTAGTAAAGGGGCCAGGCCCAGACCCAGTGGTTGTTGTACACGTGGGGACAACATCAGGGAGAGAAAATCAGTTCAGCTTATTGAGACTTACAAGGACTTAATAACTCAACTGAATGCCAAGAATGCTCAGGTAGTGGTTTCGGGGCTTCTCCCAGTACTAGGGGGTGGGGCGAGCGTAATTCGCGGATTATTGGGACCAACGAGGAACTGGGGGAGTATTGTAAGGAACTTGGGATACCCTTTGTAGACAATTGGGGATCGTTTTGGGGCAGAAATGACCTATATGGAAGGGATGGTCTCCATCTTAGCCCAAGGGGTACAGAGGTATTAGGAAGAAATATGTTGCAGGTGGTGGAGCCTTTTTTGGTATAGGGAGGGGAGCGGGAGGGGGTCAGTGAAGGGGGAATAATCACAGAAATTGTGTCACGAACCATAGGTGTAAAAAATGGGACAAGGGGGATAAGGAAAAGGGACCAAAAATTCAAATCAATAGGAATAGCTTCCCAAGGAAAGAACAGGTACACAAAGTGGGATATACAAACATACAGGGACTAGATAATAAAGGGACCAGTAGGCGGAAGCCAATCAACCTTGACACCCTGAAAGTGGGTTATAGCAACATCCAGGGTCTCCACCGGAAAGTAAGTGAAATTGCTACATTGATTGAGGCAGAGGAGTTTGACGTCATGGGCTTAAGAGAAACGTGGGTAAGACACGAGGAGCGGGTAAACCAAGTAAGGGGGTACGTATGGATAGGTGTAGGGCGAACGGAAGGCCAGAAAAAGGGGGAGGGGTAGGCATGTACATTAAAGAGGATTTAAAACCATCGCTGATCACAGACCTGGAAAACATCAGCACCCCGGCTGAGGTATCGAAAGAAATTGGATGGGTAAGGATCAGTCTGAAAAACAAAAGTATTGCCCTTGGGGTTGTGTATTATGCGGTGGAGGGAAGCAAACCCGAATTGAATGATTCGATATACTCAACACTGAGGTCCAATATCACCGAATTACAAAACAAGGGGCTCGGTATAATTCTGATGGGTGACTTTAATGGCCACATAGGTAATGATGAAGAAGGCATAGAGGGTGGGGACAATAAAGTCAATAGGAATGGAAGGAAGCTGTTGAACTTCACAAACGAGCTCGGTCTGAAGATTCTGAACAGGGACGCGAGGTGTAAGGGGAAATGGACCTGGGAGAGGAACGACAGAAAATCATTAATCGACTACATCCTCACAGATATTAATTTATGGAGGGAGGTGATAGGGGTAGAAGTGGATGATGAGGGTAAAATGGAGTTGGATAGTGATCACAACTTGATTACAGTGACGATCAGGGCCAAAACTCTAGTAAAAAGCAAAGGAAGCTCTAAGGAGATTTGGGAACTCAAAAAGATGCTGACTGGGCGAAGTTCAATGAAAAACTGAAACCAAAGCTTGCAACCGTACCCAAGAGGGGCAGTGTCCAGAAGATGGCCGACGTCATAGTTGCGAGCCTGGTGGAGACAGGAAAGGAAAGTGTAGGAAAGGTCAGGGTGCCAACACGGGAACTTGGGTACAGAGTGAACGAAGAACTGAAAAGGGCCATAAAGGGAAGAAAAGCTAAATGTGCTGCATACAGGAGAAGTAGAAAACTTAAGGGGGCGGAAAGCAATGAGGCCACAGTTGCTAAGGAAGAATACCACCAAGCACGAAATAAAGTAAATAAGATTAAAGACGATAATCGGAGAGTACGAAATAGCAGTCTTATTATGACGATAAGAACGACAGGGGGGTCGAGTTCGAACGTATTTTGGAAATGGGTGAATAAACGTAACAAAGGAAGTAACCCACAGAGTATTAAAGTAGATGGCAGAGTTACAGACGAGCAAGATCAAGTCGCATCAGAACTAGTCAAGCACTGGGAAAGGGTAAACGATAAGCGATGGGGCATGGGGAGCCCACCAGAGTGTCCGAATCAGGTCGAGGGAAACCCATCGAGCTTCGTGTGCAGCAAAATTAAAACGGAGGAGGTGCGAAAGGTGATATCAAAATTAAGGGATGGAAAAGCGGGAGGAGTGGATGAAATTCCTAACGAGTTTATCAAAAAAGGAGGAGAGGAACTCGTGAAAAGCCTAACTGCCCTATTCAATCTAGCCATAGAAAATCAAGAGGTCCCAAAGGAGTGGAGAGAAAGTAAAGTGACATTTATTCACAAAAAGGGGGAAAAAGACGTTTTGGATAACTATCGAGGGATCTCTGTCAGTAGCAACATTGGAAAGGTTTTCTGTAATGTCCTGTATGGGAGACTAGAGGAGGTGATTGAGGAGAAGGGTTTTTTGGGAGAAATCCAGAATGGCTTCAGGAAGGGAAGGATAGTTACTGACCATCTTTTCACACTATCCCAAATGATAGAATCCGCGAAAGCAAAAAAGAAAAAGATGTTTATGGCCTTTTTGGATATCAAAAAGGCATACGATAGAGTATGGATGGAAGGTATGTGGCGCAAGCTGGAGGCTATGGGCTTAGGAGGCGAGTTTGTTGGAATTATGAAAGCATTATATAAAGATGTACAGAGTGAACTTAGCCTGGGGAACATTACAACAAAACGTGTGCCTATGGAGATAGGCCTAAAACAGGGGTGTATCCTTTCGCCGATCCTGTTTGCATTGTACATCAAAAGTTTAGGAGATGAACTCCTGCGTAGCGAGGAGGGGGTAGCAGTTGGGGACTTGAAGATCCCAGGGCTATTTTTTTGCAGACGATATGGTTCTAGTGTCAGAAAGCGAAGAGGGGCTAACGAAAATGCTGGGAATTGTTGGGAAATATGGGAGCAAATGGAGATTCGAACTTAATGAAAGCAAGAGCAAAATTATACCTGTGGGCCGCAAAGTGGACCCCACTCGAAGGTGGAGAGTGGGTGAGTTCAGCATTCCGGAAGGGAGCAGCAAACTTCTGAGTGTGGGAGAGACAGGTGATTACGAGTATTTGGGGGTAAATATAAACATTACAGGAAGAGGCATCTACCGCAACCACACAAATAAATTGATTCTGAAGGGGAAGCGAATCCTTAACCAAATGAAACTTATAGGGAGAAACAGTTTCAATAAGGTTTTCGTGGGGAAAACCATTTGGGAAATGGTGGGGCTGCCAAGTATAACATACGGAACGGAAGTGGTACCCCTAAACCAGACGGCTGTAAAGAGCTTGGAAATCCTGCAGAACGATGCAGGCCGATGGATAACGGGGTCGAGTAATGCCGCAGCGCTAGAAGCAATCAGGGGTGAGCTTGGGTGGATGAGGATCAAGGACAGGATAGACCTGTTGAAGCTCGGTTATCTTAATTATTTGGTAAATCTCCCCGACAGCCGATGGTGTAAAGCAATGTTCCTGAGAATTTTCAACTCAAATATCAAAACGGGGTGGATGGTCCAAGTGAGGGAGCTAGTAGAGAACTACTCATTGGAGATCTCGGACCTGGACGTTGGGGCAAACCAGGGTAAAAAAATCGTCAGAGAAAGGGTCATGGAGGATTGTAACCGTAATTGGCGAGAGGAGGTCAAATCAAAGAGGTCTTTGGGTGGCCTGTGTGATAAAGAGAAGCCAGGTTTTGAAGAGTACCTTGATGGCACCTTTGGGGGGTCACTGTTGTTCAAGCTGAGGTCGCGATCCCTGGAGCTGAGGGGAAAAATTGGGAAAGACGGTGAAAGGGAGTGCCAGATGTGTAACTTGGACATGGTGGAGACCCTGGAACACTTTCTTCTAGAATGCCCAAAGTATCAGCCTAAAAGAATGAGATTCACTGGGAGTATAATGGGGAAGTGGGATGGGAGAATGATGGACATGTGGTTAGGGGGAGACTCAAAGGAGAGGGTTAATATGCTAATCGGAGAGATTGGGAAGAATGGGACAAGGGATATTATCAAGCAGTTCGTCTCCGAGTGTTGGGAGGAGAGGAGAAGCGTGGGAATAGGGAGGCAGTTGGGAGTACAAAGGTAACCATGGCCTTCTCGTCCGAGAACCGCGACAAATCAGCGGCTGGCCAAAGTGTTATTAATATTATTATTATTATTATCTAATCATTTTCTACAAACCCTAAGTACATAGCCCACAGATGATTGTATCCTGTCATAACATTTCACAGTAATGAAGTTATAGGTATTATAGCAGTAATGGTGGGAGTGGTGGTAACAGAAGAAGCAGAAATATCTTTCTTGTGGCAAGTGCGTTCCGTTAACAACGTCATTGTAATTAAATGTAAACTAGCTCTCGGTCCAATTGATTTTGTAAACTGAAAGAATCAGATATGATAAATTACGTATTAGGAGGGATGATGGACTCTCTGCATGAGTCCAATGTTATTGGAGCTGTCTATTGTTTGTTTTTTTTTAAATTGCAAAAGGAATGTTGGCTTTTATGTCCTCCTGTATTATATAGTACTGTACAGGAAAATGATCGAAGTTTGTGAAATGATGCGCTCATCGATGATACAACTTCACTAACATTTCGAAATTTTTATATTTAATTCACATACGATTAGAATTAAAATTTACTGACAGCTTTAGAAAATTAAGGGGAGTTAACTTTTTTGTTTTTTGTAAATCTCTTCCAATGACGAAAATTGTCAACCATACTTCGTTGGCCTTTTTATTTCCTCTGTATTTTATACTATTCTACAGGAAAATGTTCGAAGATTCGTCACTTGATGATACAACTTCGCTAACATTTCGAAGTTTAAATTTTTATATTCAATTCACTTAGAACTAGAGTTAAATTTACAAAACGCTTTAAAAAATTAAGAAGATCTATCGTTTCTGTAAATCTCTTCCAATGACGAAAGTCGTCAACCATGCCTCGTTCCATGTCAGTTCAAATGCACAATGAGAAGACTCCATATTCATTATTTGAGAGTAGACCAATCTATATTTTCAACGTGCAGCCTTGGGGCGCGCTGCCATTATATCGACAAATGATTCGATTGAAAGTGTGTGATTGTTCATTCTATGTTTTACGTTGCATCATTTGTCTTGAAACTATCGTCCTCCTGTAGTACGTTTCTGTTATCAGGACCGGACAATTTTCAACAATATTAGCTTATTTCTTATTGAATCCAATTGACAGGCAGTCAGTGAAAGGCGTAAACAAAACTACGATCATTTCGGTTAATGAGTTCATTTATCCGTAATTTTATAAGCGTTCGGGTCTCATTTTGGTAATCTAACCACGAGGGAATGTTTACCTAATGTCGACATATCGTCGCCCGAGTGCTAGAATGTCCTATGTCCCATAGGGGACATAGGACATTCTAGCACTCAGGCGACCATATGTTGACATGCAATTTTGGTGGCACCGATTTTATATTCCAAGGCTTAAGCATTAAGATCAGTATGCATCCATTCCACACTGAATATAATTTCATGGAAAAGAAAGTTAATGTTAGGATGCTCCCAAACTTCACTGGAGATGGACAGCTAAAACCGTTGTTGTCCCCTTATTTTTAACTTTTGTGGGTAATAGATAAAACATTGAGATGATGGGTAGCAGACAAACTTGGAAATGGAAACACAAACAATGTGATAAGTGTAGTTCGGCCTTCAGTCAAATGATATTTTGGTACAAACACAATATAGACAATAATAGATTAAGAAATTGAAAAGCTGTCCCGCAATTATTTATTTTTATACCATGATTACCTATTCTACTATATATGAAAAGCCTATGACATAAATTTTAACTTTACACACCAACCGTGGTGAACACGCCAGCAATGGGATCTTATGTAGTAAACATTGACACCTGCAGTAGAACTACATCCCCGTTGACTTTTGGTGACGTCGACCTGAATGCAAACTTGTCTAAATTTATCGCACGTCGCCTCGCGAAGAGTGAAATGGAGGTGGCAATTATTTATTACGTTTTAAATGGGTTTACCTCATAAGATGCCAAAAATTAGCATGCATGCATTGTCCCATGTTAATGAAGCATGCATGACTCGAAATAGTATGTTATTATGTTATTAAAACGCAAAAGGCTCAGTTTCTTTTTTTTCCTTTCGTTTCGGCGATAAAATTGACAGCGGAAGTACCGCCCACCGATGCTCGTGTGAACAAAAACAGATTCGCTCGTATGTACGTCTGGTGCTCAGTAAAATCTAGAAAAAATAATAGCGACTCTTAATAATTTGACGATCATGGTATAAATAAAATATACCCAAAGTAGGTAGCTTGGTGTACCAAATGTTCACCACTCGTGGTGAAGTGGTGATAACCGCGCGCCGAAGGCTCGCGGTTAACACCACTTCACTACTCGTGGTAAACATTTGGTACGCCAAGCTACTATGGGTATATTCTATATATTTATTTATTGCGGTTTAAGATCACATACTTATGCACAATGGCTAATCGTGACCGCTGTCCTGCAGTTTCGATTTTATCTTACATTAATGTTATTGTCAATGCATTTGTGGATGTATTGAGCATTATTTTCAATTGACAAAACTGTCCTGCAATTATTTATTTATGTATTTATTGGGGTTTAAGGTCATATATTTATGCACAATGGCTAATCTTGACCGTTGTCCTGCAATTTCGGCTTTATCTCGCATTAATGGCATTGTCGATGCATTTTCCCCCCGTGGATGTATTAAGCATTTTCAATTCCATCGCCTTGCAGATATGAGAAAAGTGTGACCGTTTCTGCAGTTCTTTTAAAACAATATTTTGCCCAAGTTCACGATTAGCCTTATATGGATACAAAACGTAAGGAGACTGATTTCCCACATGATATTTTCAAATAGAAGTTTATTTCTTTTCCGCGCATTTTCTTTGGGGCGTTTGTAATACATCACGGATAAAGTGTAAAATGTGTCATTTCCGATTCTGGATTTCCAAGTATTTTTTTTTTTTTTGGAAATCCTATTACTGGAATTACCGATCCTTTCTTGATTTTTGCAATTCGTTATCTATGCCTTTGGAAGCTTGTCATGTCTCAAAATAAAAACAAAAACTTGTTTTGCCAAAAAGTGAATATATTCTAGTTTCGTGTACTTTTGTCATCAGTAAGGGTCTCATCATTAGTAGTCTGGTATCTCTGGAAAAACATTCTTGCGTTACAGATAAGATTTGAAAAATAATTTACAACGATAACAGGTAAATATTCAACCCCTCAAAGTTTGTTCCAAATCTTGTCTTTGAAGCATGGAATATTCAATATTATCGACATCAAGTGTTGTCTTTGGTTAAAAGGAATTGCTTAGGAAAGCAGTACAAATGGCAGTATATATATAGAGGTTAATACTGCGTGCGTTTCATATCGGCCGAGATATCAGCCCGATGTAACTTCATATGAGTCTGAGACCGAAGGTTACCGACCACGTTATTAACCAAGTAATAAACTCTTTATTTATTTATCCAAAACAAATAATTACAAAAATTACCAAATCTGTTACAGTTTTCTGATACTGTTAATGTTTCTCATTCTTTGCACAGAATCCGAAGTTTTCTCTTCACCCATTTCATTTATCCGAACGTCTCGACTTACCCACTGGGGTTGCCGCGACTATCTGATAGCTTAACTATCTCTTCTGTCACCTCTACGAATCTTCACTGACCATTCTGAATCTTACTTTGCGTTGAATTCCGACATGAGGTGACCCTGGCTGTCGGAAGTGTCGTTAAACCCCAATAAATAAATTTGCGTTGAATTTTGTGTATACGTCTCATATTGTTTTCTCTTCATTCATCTAATCCTTACTTGTTGCCGTCATTCCTTTCTTCTTAAAAATCGCCAATTAATTTTCATTATTTTTTCATTTTTTGTCTCAAAAACCAAGGTTATGGCCCTTCATTGGAACGAGCTCATCGAGCTCGTTACAATGAGGGGTCATAACCTATGAAAAAAATTAGTTATTCGAGAATTTTATTTGCAAGTGTCGTCTGCTTTTCATGTTAGGTAAAGGGTTAAATGATTAAGAATGTATATATCGTCAATTTCAAGCAGGATTCTATTTTGGGAATCCTGCTTGAAATTGAAGATGTATACATTCTTATTCATTTAACCCTTAATTCAGTCATCGAGCTCTGTCAAACAACGCTCAAATGGTTAAATTCGTAGTTGCGTAGAAGGAAAACAATGCTGTTTGAAATTTGGGTATTTTGAGATCCGTACGCAGATGGTTAAATATGTTTTTAACGAGATATATATATATAAATATTTTTTTCTGACACAAATGTATCTAATGTGCTATTTAAGTGTCAGGGAAAGATTTTGTTATTGAGGAATTTTGTCCAGACGGATTTGTCGAAGGGTATTATGTTGGCGTGGTGGGGGATTATAACGTGGGGAGATTTTAACGGTATCCCGATATTTGTACATTTTACAGACGTAATTATGATTATGAATCGCGATGCAACAAAAGGACGTCAGCTTCAAACACACACATGCAATCTTTTTTCGTCAAAACCTCAAAATCAAGGAACTGGCGTTTTCGTGGAATAATTTTCCAATTCTGTCCAGTGGGTCGAACTCTCGTTCGGCGTTGCCTCATGTATGCTTGTTCTTCCATCTGATGTTACCAAACATAAAAATAATGACACAATAATGCTTCAAGTATTTATTATGAAATAAAGGAAAATTAAACAGTTTATAATACGAAATTCAGAGAGTACATAGAATCACCAACTTTACTGATTAGAATCCGGTTTTTTGGCCGATCAGATGGATCCCAGGAAGTTAACTTAAGCCATTAATGAGGCGGGATGTGATAGTCCAACTCAATTTGTTAGGTGTCCAGGTCTGTTAAAGTTCATTTTTTCTCAGACGTCGGATTCTTCTGCAAGCCCATCAAAGAGAGATGGCATCAATCATCTCGGTATTGTCCCCAAAGAGAAGGGCGCACTGCTTTGTGAAGTTTTAATAATCAATACTTTTTAAAAGCCGGATCTGGTATTGTTTTTTGAGAATCATTTCTAACATATATAGAAAAATACATATATAAAATATAGAGTATATCGCTAATAGTAGAAAATGTTATGAAATGTATTACGATACAGTGGTGGCGCCAGAAAATGTTTCGGGGGGCGAGGCGTCGGGGACAGGTTCTCCATGAAGAGGGAAAGTCAGCAAGTGATATTTTAGAAGTATAGGATCATGGCCTTGCATTCAAATATTGTAGACATCTATCCCTTAGGAATGAGCAATCACAGGATTTTTAGGTTTTTGTGGGGGTGGTGGGGGTGGGGGGTGGGATCTAATTAAATGGTACCTTCAAAATGTTCCAAAAGCCACCTGAAGGCTTCGTTTGAACGCACATTCAAACTGAAGGGAGATAATGTCAGTTTGTCATGGCGTCACTCGAGTGCTAGAATGTCCTATGTCCCATAGGGGACATAGGACATTCTAGCACTCAGGCGACGACAGAGAGAAAAACATGACCCATATTCGGGAGACAACGTACATGAACGTACATGGCTCATAATTATCTTCTTCCGAACTTGTAAATTATTACTGGATATGTCCATCTTCCTGGTGTGAATGGGGAAAAGAGAGACAATGTGGGGGAGTGTGGGGGGTGAGGATGTGTGGGGTGGGTGGGCGTTGCGGGGCAAATGTAGGGGTTAAAGTCTACGTTTAAGTGGTTAATGACCCCCATACATCCTGTGGCGTCACCACTCATACGAGAGAGTTGTTCTACAAGACAGTTATCTATAGAGATCTACGAAATAAAAATGAATTAAAAGCTTTGTTTCTTGAATTTTCGTTGTTCTGTAGTTCTGTCATTAATTCTGAAAACAAAAATAAACACGTGATCAGAATATTATATCTTATATATTAATACTACAAGTATAGGTTCAAATAATACATAATAAATTTACAGGTAAATATAAATTATATGTTCAAAATTTCAATCAAAATCTTGTTTCATGATATCTGAGGTATATTTGGCCTTTGTTGTTCTCATTAAATATTATTTTATTATCAGTTCTGGTTCCAATACGGTAGCAGAGATTCGGGAACCGTTTCGGTCTGCTACCACTCATGTAAGTTACATGCATAAATATTTTGTGTTTTATACACCACAAACTTAATTCTAATGTATAATTTGTGTATATAAGCCTTTTTTCGAAACTGCCATCTTGGACTTTTAATCTATGCAAGGTCACGGGTCGCGGGGTGTAAACAAAGTGATTTCCTTGTTCATCGCGTTGAGTTCTGTGTCAGCCAAGACAACTAGCTTTGTGAAATATCAAGTTTAAATTCGTAAATTCGATGTCATCATTCCAATTAACTGAAAGGGCAACCCTAGATGGCGTTAAACGGTGGAATATCGCAGGTTTACAGAGTTTTTTTACGGAGGTGGGGGCATGTTTTGAATGGGAACAAGGACACGTGTGTTGCACGGAGTTTCGCGGCTTGTGAAATCCCCGGAAGTTGTTGAAAATTGCTCAGGGCAACGGAGTAATGGGGGCACAGTGTGCATTCAAACACCATTTATGTCGATGGGAACTCAATT
The DNA here is from genome assembly GCA_031216915.1 of Pictodentalium vernedei. Classification (NCBI taxonomy): domain Eukaryota; kingdom Metazoa; phylum Mollusca; class Scaphopoda; order Dentaliida; family Dentaliidae; genus Pictodentalium; species Pictodentalium vernedei. Next base: position 76,609,433 of record CM062294.1, read on the forward strand.
CGAAATAATGAAAGTTCTCATACAATATTGCTATTTGCTTGAACAAATGGTAACCTTGGTTAAATGTTTTTCGAATTCTCACCAATGAACGTAATGGGGTCCGATGCACTTCACCCGCTCTCTTCTCCCATTGCTCACAACGTGTTTTCTTGAAATGTTTACACCTCGCGACCTGTGACCGTACATAGATTATAGTCCAAGATGGCAGTTTCGAAAAAGGCTTATTGGTTTGAAATTTTTAGAATTACAGACTTGGAAATTTCAAAGTAAATTGTTTTTCCTTATTTATTTCAGTATTTGCGTGTTCTCATTGATTCAAGTTGTATTTTGCGATTGTTTTTCTCTTTCAATTATGGCTGAAACTGTTGGCTCATTTTCACAACCGATTAACCGAGAGCTATAACCGGTTAATATCCGGTTATCCATAGCCATTATTTCACCGAATCTGGGATTAAAAATGTAGAAATTGGAAAGCAGTATTCTCAGAAACTATTCCGTAGTGTGTATAGAAACGAACGTTGTCGAGTACTCCACAACGTTCGTTTGTATACATACTACGGAATAGATTCTACGGTTACTCAGTACTCGCGGAAATTGCCGATCATTAGTATTGAAGCCAAAGTCGATTATTTCTCAATATATGCGTCGCTGATTCGGGGTGTAATCTACCCCAAAGAAAAACGGCAGATTTACTTCGTTTTAACCGTGGAAGTTTTTCGAAAGTTCCTTCTCTGTCAATTCAATCAGGACTATATCAAATGTGCTCAATGTAAACTGAAGAGCCCATATCACACGGTGGATAATCTGCTCATTAATTCAAGATGTATTTAGAAAATTCCTTCTCTGTCAATTCAATCAGAACTATATCAAATGTGCTCAATGTAAACTGAAGAGCCCATATCACACGGTGGACAATCTGCTCATTAATTCAAGATGTATTTAGAAAATTCCTTCTCTGTCAATTCAATCAGAACTATATCAAATGTGCTCAATGTAAACTGAAGAACCCATACCGCACGGTGGACAATCTGCTCATTAACTCAAGATGTATTTAGAAAATTATTTCACTGTCTATTCAGTCAGAAGTATTTAAAATGTGTTTAATGTACACTGAAGAACCCATATCGCACGGTGGACAATCTGCAAGTCTTTAATTTAATGCTTACGAATATAAAAAACATCATAAAATATTATCGCGACTTGCACTCTATTTTTGTTTATAAAATAGAGACGCAAGTTTATATAAGAATATTTTCATTGGCATTTTATTTACGACAAAAAAATCAAATTTGTAGGCCATCGATAACAAGGTAGAAATTGTACTCGTGCGTCATTAAACTGAGAATTTCTTTCAAAGAGTGACTATCACCATTCTTCGATGAAAACTTAGGGAGTTATGGCCCTTTGTTTATTGCAATTTGCCTGACCTCACATTCAATTTTCTTATGCTGTAACTTGAGCAGTGTCCTGAGATTTCTATGAAATTTGAAAGACTGTTTCATATTAACCCTTTACTTATCGTAAAGGATAAACCGACCAGCGCTATTCACAAAAATCACCATTCAATTTTCATTATTATTTATTTTTTTTTTTTTTGCCTCAAATCATAGCTTATGACCCCTCAGTGAAACAGGCTTATCGAGCTCGTTCCAATGAGGGTCATGTTTTTGACGCAAAATTGAGAAGAATAGTTATTCAAGAATTTTGCTTGCAGGTGTCGTCTCCCTTTCGTATTAGGTAAAGCTTAAATTTGAAAGACCACTTCATATTAACATTGCCTATTATAAAAGGCTGATGAACGAATTGAAGGATTGATGTATATAGTAAGTAGAGAGAAACAAAATAAAATATATAAAATAAAAAAATAGTAAATTTTACACTAGAATAATAAACGTGTTTAAACAACAAACGATTTACCAGTGAAAACAAATATATATTATAAAAATAAAAAATATGTTGGTGATAAAGAACAGGGGATACGTCAGAACTTACGTTCAAGGCGGTTCTGGCATCGTCGATTCTATAATGCGAGCGTTCACGAGCGATGCGGGTAGAAAACTCGCATCGACCGCGTTTGAGGTCGGTAAGAAGACGGCTTTGGATGCTGGTAAGAAAGCCGCTTCCGAAGCCAGTGGTAGGATAGCTTCTGTGGCTGGCAAGAGGGCAGCCAACGCGTTGATCGACAAGTTGATCAGTCCACCGGCGAAGCGAGCTGCGTTAGAGCGAACGCCGAAAAGTTGGAAAGATTTTAAGGATGCTGTGGTACCCATACAAGATTTAGCCAAAATGACGAGTGGATCCGGATTGAAGAGAACTCGCGACGGTGTAATATAAATAAATAATAATATTAAAAACTGAGTTTGAAAAAACATAAAAAATTGTGTTTGAAAAAAATCTAAAATAACAAACAAACAAAAATAAAACAAAGATGAACATTAAAGATATGTCTTGGAATGACGCCGTGACCAAGAGGTCGAATAACGAGTTCTTTCCCAAAAGCATAAGAGGCTTGATAGTGGGAAAATCGAATTGTGGAAAGACCAATCTGTTGATGAATCTGTTGCCCCGACCCGACTGGTTGGATTACGACAGATTGTTTGTGTTTGGCAAGAGCTTGTTTCAACCCGAATACAGATTGCTTCGAGAGTTCATGGATCGTAGATTGCCCAAGGACGTCATAGCCAGAATCTTTGACAGTAGGGAGGAATTCGACAAAAGTGAAGCTCCCCTTTCGACCATTTTGGACGGTGCGGCGATGGAATTGATGAAGAGAAATGCATCTTCGAACGTCGAGTGTCGATTTTATGGGAACGCTAGCGACGTTCCGGATCCTAGAGAATTGAAATCGGAAGATAAGAATCTCATGATTTTCGACGATCTGCTTTTGGAGAGACAGAACCAATGCGAATCGTATTACGTTAGGGGTCGACACAGCAACGTGGACTGTTTCTACCTGTCGCAGAATTATTTTCGATTGCCCAGACAGACGATAAGTGAGAACGCTAATTTTCTATGTCTCTTTTGCCAAGATCTCAAAAATCTCAATCACATCTACGGCGATCACGTCGCAAACGACATGAGCGTGGCGGAATTCAGGAGATTCTGCAAGAGGGTTTGGGATGGAGGACTTTACAATTTCGTCGTGATCGATTTGACTAGCGAATTTAATCGCGGAAAATATCGGTGCGGATTCGACAAGTTTTATGTTTCTGATGATAATAAGATAGAGCGTGAAAATAAAAAAAAATTAGAAAATAATAAATCTTCAAATAATTAGTTTTGAAAAAATAAAAATAAAATTAAAATATAATGTTCGAACAAGGAGAATTGTAAGAACAGATAGCTGAGAATACGGCTGCAAAACAATCCATTCAAATCGTGGTGAGTGGCGATTTGACTCGATTCGCGACGAAATTCGAACCTTCCATCGAATTGAATAGCGAGAAAAGATACGAGATGGCGTTGGTGAATCTGGAGACTTATTATTCCTTTCCCAACGTCACCGAAAAGAATAACTCGTTCAAGTATTCCGACGGAGTAGATTGGTTGGAGATTCGAATTCCCAAAGGAAGTTACGACATAGACGATTTGAACAATTACATTCAGACGCGAATGAAGACGGACGGAAAGGGAAGTAACAAGACCAGACTCGCTCCCAATCCAAATACCTTACAGACGATGTTGGATTTGGAAGATAATTTTCGAGTGGATTTCAATACGGATGATTCTATAGGCAAGATGTTGGGATTCGATCGAAAGATGTATCAAGACCACGCGGCATCTGAAAATACGGTTGACATTCTCGCAGTCAATAGCATTTTGGTGAACGTGGATGTGATTGCTGGAAGCTACGTGGATGGTAGCGCTCAACCGACGATCTATTCCTTCTTTCCAAACGTGTCGCCGGGTTATAAGATCGCGGAGCGACCTCGAAATTTAGTTTATCTACCAGTGATTTTAGACACGTTCTATAGTCTCAAAACCACGTTGACGGATCAAAATGGTGAACTGTTAGATCTTCGTGGAGAGAGGGTGACGATACGATTTCACATAAGAGAAGTATAAAAGCAAAAAAAAGAAAATATTGTGTATATATATAAATAACAAAAATAAAATAAACGCAATATTAATTTTACAAAAATTATTTAATATATGTAATTATCATTAAAACAAAAAAACAAGTGAAGAAAATATATTTAAAAAAAAGAATTATGACACAATACGTGGTTAAAAACTTGAACATATCCGTAGGACAGAGGAAGAAACTTAAGAGAGCGTTAACAACTCGAGGCGAGGCGGTGAGATTCAAATTCACTCACGAAGATCTGATGAGTGGCGGTCAGGATTCGATCGCCTGGACCAGAAGTCAAATCAAAAGGATGGAGAAAGTGATTCGTGATGGAAGAGGGTTGACGGTGAGATTGAGTCCCGCTCAATTGAGATACAATTTGAGAATGAAAGGCGGTTTCTTACCGCTATTGGCAGGAATCGCCGCAAAAGCATTACCCTTCGCCGCAAAGGCATTACCTTTTCTCGGAAAGACTCTCGGCGTGGGAGCTCTCATGGGACTCGCGAGTTCGGCAGTTGAGAAATTAATGGGTGGCAGCGGACTGTTTTTGAAGAAGGGAGGAGCCGTTTGTCGCGTCCACGTAGACGACAGCGGTAAAGGATTGTATCTAGAACCTGTTAGAGGTGACAACTCTTTGAGTGGAAATGGTCTCTATCTGAAGAGTGGACGGAACGTTGAGCAACTCGGCAAGGGTTTGTTGTTTGGTGAGAATTTGCCATTTAAGAATATACCGATTTTGAATATGTTATTATAATATAAAAAAAAATTATATAATTATATAAAATACAAATCATAGAAAGTATAAAATAATATATAAAATGGATAAAAAGGTGGAAAAACAATCAGCTGATAATGATGAATATCACGAGATAGAGTGCAAAAAAAAAGATATGGAAAAACGATTAGACGCTAATGATGGATATCTTAGGAAAGGAATAATAAAAGAGTTGAATAAAGATCGGGGTATGCGGTTGAAATTTAAAAGAATGAGACGTTTTCCACCGTCACCACTATCTTCTGAAGAGAATGGTAATGATGCGAGTGTTACCGAGAGATGCACAACATTCGTTCATAATTATGATTTGGATAAACAAATGTGTTGTTATAAAAACATAGCATATCACAAAAAAAAAAGAAAAGAAGAATTGACACTGAAATTTAAGAAAAAAAGAAACGTTATTAAAATATATGGGTAATAGTGAAGAAGGAAAACAAAAAAAAAAAGTAATGAGATCTAAAGATGATCTCATTACTTTTTTTTTTCCTTCTTCTTTGCTAAAAATCAATCTCTCTATTGTTTATATTTCCAAGTCCGTTATTAGCATGTTGACACTCGTGTTTTCTCCTTTTTCGCAAATGTGTTGAATGTTTATCTTTACTTTTTTGAGTTTTTTTACTTCGGTCAACGTGCTCTCACCACCCGATTTGTTCACGAGTTCAAGTGAGATGTTTGGAAATATGTAACTTCCATAGGGCAATGACAAATCATCCTTGTCGAATTCTCTATCTTTGGCGATGACGATATTCTGCAGATTGCTTTTGTACTTGTAAAACAAATTGAGCGTGGCTTCGTCCAATTTCAAAGGCATACTATATTTGTCGTATTTGTGCTCTAAGCCCTTCGTCTCGACCTCGTTCAATTCGATGGGATCGTGTCGTTGTAATCTATAGATTTTAGAACCGAATTTCTTATACGTTTCGACTCGTTTCAATTTCAATTTGCATCTTTTAGGTGTTGTTGTCATGATCGATTATTTGGTTTTTTATTTTATGAATTCTTGCAAATAATGTATATTTTAAATTTTGTATTTTAATAATTTGTTTAAAAAGTTTTTGTTTTTTTTTTACTCTTTATATATATGAAAAAAAAAAAATTTTTTTTAATTTTAATTTTCTTTAATGTGAAAAATTTTTTTTTTTTGTAAAAGTTTTTTTCTCTTTATATATAAATAAAAAGTTAAATTTAACATCCTTTTTTTCTCGTATTAATTGAATTTTTTTTTTTCACGTTAAGAACATAAAAAAATTGATTAATTTTTTTTTTGAAGGAATTAAAACATATATAAATAATTTTAAAACTTTTTAACAAATTATCATTTAAATACAAAATTCGAAAAAAATATTCTTACAAACTCAATTTTGAGGTAAAAAAACAAAGATTAAATCCGAATATCCGAATTATAGTTTAGAATGTGCAAGACTTCAAACGTTTAAAAATTGGCCTTTGCATCTTGCTCAAAAACCCAAAGATTTAGCTGCTGCGGGTTTCATTTATATGGGTAAAAGTGACAAATTTAAATGTTTTTGTTGCAACATACATTTAATGAATTGGGAACCTAATGACAAACCGTTGGTAGAACACATAAATAATACTGAAGGTCGTTGCGATTATTTGAAGAAGATCCAGATATTAGGATTCATTAAAATTGAAAACGAAGAATGGGAAAGAAATAAAAATGAGAGATTATTAAGGTGTATTTTACAATCCGGATACATGAAGGAACAATGTACAATACATTGAATTGCGTAAATAAGACGTTATCTCAATTCTTGACTTTAGAAGATTTGATTCGATTCATGAAAGAAGCAGACGGGTTATTATCTATTGAGAAGGAGTCGAGTGATATGAACACGTGTTTGCTTTGCAAAAACAACTCTGCAAATGTTTTGTTTCTACCATGTGCACATTTGTGTTATTGTAAGGAATGTTATTCTAGAGATGAGAAAACGTGTTCATTTTGCGAACAAGAAATAAAAGCAATCGTAAATTGTTTTGAATAAAAAAAATAGAAGACCATTTTTCGGATTTATACTTCAGATTCTAGACAAACGAGATATATCAAGCAAAATTCGACAAGCAATCGACGAAGGGAAAGGAGAAGAATATGTAGCACGACTCTTCACGGAACTATTCCAATCAAAGCCTGTAGAATGGGAGAGTGCGATCAAAGGCGTTTTTAAAACTTTCGACGTGGTTCTCTCGTTCAAGGAACATAAAAAATTAATTAATTTCATCAGAAAAATTTTTTTTTTTTCACATTAAAGAAAAAATTAAAATTAAAAAAAAATCTTTTTTATATATATAAAGAGTAAGAAAACAAAACTTTTTAACAAATTATTTTAATACAAAATTCGAAAAAAAAATATTCTTACAAATGGAGCAAACAAATAAAAAAATGGAAAATTTAAATGAGAAAACCGTACCTCAGTTAAACGAGATTTGTAAACTATTAAAAATTCCACATTTCAGAAATCATAGAACTAAATAAAAAAAAATTGAAGTCATACAGGAATATTTGTGAAATGCTAGAAAGGCAAACGAAATGTCGATAGCAACGATGTCAAAAAATGCATTGGTTGTGAAAAATGAGAAGAAGAAAAAGATAGTAAAAGGAATCGAAATTCCAACGTCAAAAAAAAACAAAAACGTTTCGATTGTGAAAAATAAGAAGACGACTAAACGAAAAGCCATTGAAGAACTTCAAGTTTCAAAAGAAAAGAAAAGAAAAACTAAAACGAAAATGAGTGATGCACTTCAGATTCTAGACAAACAAGATATATCGAGCGAAATTCAACGAGCAATCGACGAAGGGAAAGGAGAAGAATATGTAGCACGACTCATCACGGAACTATTCCAATCGAAGCCTGTAGAATGGGAGAGTGCAATCAAAGGCGTTTTTAAAACTTTTGACGTGGTTCCCTCGTTCAAGAAAATCAATCTGAAATTGTTTATGGAATGGGTGAAGAAAAAAGTATTGGATTTGTTTTGCGAACACATGAACGTGGGACAAAAAATTAAGATGATACTCCATTGCGTGATGAATAGAATCGACATGAAGTCTGGCGAGAGCATTGTGAAAAATGCATATTTCAGATCTAACGTCGAACCCATATTTCGAGGTTCAGATTTACCAGACGTTTTCGAAAAGATGAAAGACAAGATGTTGACGTCTCTCGCGAATTATCAACATGAAGGTAGTAATTGGACGTTCGATGAGGTGTTGAAACTCGAAATTCATATAACTAAAAATGATTCATTGAAAGGATCTTCTTACGTGGAATTACCGTATTTCTTAGCTAAAAAACACTCCATAGTTAATGTGAGAAATAAAGATGATCAGTGTTTTAAATGGGCAGTCACTTCTGCTTTATACCCTGTCAAAATGCACTCCGATAGAGTTTCTCGTTACGAGGAGACTTCTAAAAATCTCGATTGGACCGGAGTGACTTTTCCAACACAGTTAAAACACGTTGAACGTTTCGAAGCTCAAAATCCCGGTGAACGTCTTGGGATACGGCAGTGAAAAACGAATGATCTATCCTCTCAGACAGACTTCGTATCTCGAAAGAGAAAAGACGATTATTTTATTATTGATTTCGAATGGTGACAATGGTCATTATTGTTGGGTTAAACATCCGAGCCAATTACTGTCGAGACAAAATAATAAACATAAAGGAAAGATATGTTTATGTTGCAACTGCATGAACGTGTTTCACTGCAAAAAATCGTTAGCGAAACATCAGGAATATTGCAATGAAAATCAAGGTGCCGCCATCGAAATGCCCAAACCCAACACCATCATGAAGTTTGAAAATTGCAATAGAAGGTTAAAAGTACCATTCGTCGTGTATGCCGATTTTGAATGCTTCACCGTGAAAATGAGTTCCTGCCAACCCGACGCTCTTCAAAGTTACGTTGAAATATACCAAAAACACATGCCTTCGGGTTATTGCATTTATGTGAAATGCACTTTCGACTCGCAACACGACATGACAGGGTTCCTTCACCTACACAAAACAGTGCGAAGATGACGATGTGGCTCAAAGGTTCATGGAAGAGTTAGAATCGAAAATTCAAATGTTATACGACAAATTCAAAACTCCATCGAGAATGATCATCATGCGAGAGCAGCAGGACGAAAATAACAGAGCCACCGAATGTCACATATGCAGACAATTGTTCGACGAGAATTCAAAGGAAAATAAGAAGGTCAGAGACCATGATCATTACATGTTCTGTATCGCGGTCCGGCTCACAGTAAGTGTAATTTAAAATATCGAGACGCCGTTTTCTATCCAGTGATATTTCACAATCTCTCAGGTTACGACAGTCATCTGTTCGAAAAAAATCTCGGCACCTCCCACGAAGAATTAAATTGCATCATGAACAGCGAAGAAAGATACATTTCATTCACGAAATGGAAGCTCATGGAGAAGAAAAGAGTAATCGACGGAGAGACGTTGAAAGAAAAAACAAAATTCATTCATAGAGGCATACGTTTCATCAACAGTTTTAAATTCATGTCAACCGCTCTGGAAGAATTAGTCGATAACATGAGCAAGGATAAATTTAAAATCAGGAGTGAACATTTCAGAGAATGAGTAGACGTCATGTTGAGGAAAGGAGTCTATCCATACGATTACGTGAATGATCTAAAGAGATTCAACGACACCGCACTACCTTCGAAAGAAGATTTTTGTTCGAAATTATATGAATCTGACATTTCCGACGAGAATTACGAACACGCCAAAAACGTGTGGAAATCATTCAATATGAAAACCTGAGAGATTATCACGATCTCTATCTGAAGACCGACGTTCTGCTCTTGGCAGACATGTTCGAAAATTTTAGAGACGTCTGTCATCGAAATTATGATCTGGATCCCACTTGGTATTTCACCGCACCCGGTCTGGCGTGGGACGCTCTGCTGAAGACCACCGAAGTCCAATTGGAATTATTATCCGACGTGAACATGTTGCTCATGTCCGAAAGGGCTGCAAGAGGTGGCGTCTCGATGATCTCCCACAGATATTCTGAAGCTAACAATCCCTACATGAAAGAAGGTTTCGATTCGAAACGATCGAATAAATACATACAGTATTGGGACGCTAATAATCTGTATGGTTGGGCTATGAGTCATCCTTTACCGATTGGAAATTTTGAATGGGTGACGGAACAGGAAGAGATGCAAAAATGGAGAGACTATCCTTGCATTTTAGAAGTCGATTTGAACTATCCGGAAGAATTACACGATCTACACAACGATTATCCGCTAGCTCCTGAACGAATGGAACCGAACGAAGGAGATGAGGAAAAACTCATTCCCAATTTATTTAACAAACGTACTATGTCGTCTACAGTGAGAATTTGAAACAATATGTCGATTACGGGATGAAATTAGTCGACATACATCGCATCATTTGATTTGACGAAGAGCCTTGGATGAAAAAATACATCGATCTCAACACGAATCTCAGAATTCGAGCTGAGAACGATTTCAAAAAAGATTTCTTCAAACTCATGAACAACTGCGTGTACGGTAAATTGATGGAAAACATCAGGAAGAGAACTGACGTTTGACTCGTCACGTCTGAGAAAAGAGCAAAAAAATTAGTGGTGAAACCCAATTACAAACACTGAACCATATTCGACAAAAATCTAGTTGCCGTTCACATGCAAAAGATGCACCTGAAGTTCGACAACCCGTATTATCTCGGACCGATCATCTTAGATATCAGCATGCAATTGATGTACGAGTTTCACTACGATTACGTCAAACGAAAATTTGGTGATAAAGCAAAACTGCTGTTCACCGACATGGACAGTTTAGTTTACGAGATAGAGATGAAAGACGTCTACCGAGATATATCTCCGGACATGGCCGCGTGGTTCGACATGAGCAATTATCCCGTCGATCACCCGTCCAACATTCAATCAAACGACAACAAGAAGGTGTTGGGTAAATTTAAGGATGAGAGCGGTGGTAAACAAATCCTCGAATTCGTGGGATTTAGACCCAAACTGTATGCTTATCGTCTAGAAGATGAAGAGATCAAGAAGTGTAAAGGGGTTAAAGCGTGCATGGTGAAGAAAAACATCCCTTTCCAAGAGTATAAAGATTGTCTGTTAGGAAGTGGTCCGGTGTATAAGACTATGAAATCGATGCGAAGTGAAAATCATGACTTGTATACCGAAATAGTCAACAAAATTTCACTGACGGCCGATGACGATAAGAGATTCGTGTTAGACGATAAAATAAGCACTTTGGCACGCGGGCATTGGACTTTGGATCTAATTTTAGACGATAGGATTTCAGATATGATTGTGGATGATAGGATTCCAGATATGATTAAGGATGATGGGATTCCAGAAAATCAAGAGGAATTAGACAGATTCAAGATTATGGAAATCGATAGAGACATCGAGAGAGTTAGTTTAAAAAGAAAAAGAAAAAAAATTTAAAAAAAATAACATCATTTTAGTGAATTATAATAAAATAAATAAATAAAAAAAAATATATACGCATTTATGAATAAGAAAATAGAGATATCCGTAGAAGGTGTCGTCTTACCTAACGAACCCCTATCCAACATCAATCTGTCGAATGCGGTGAAGGATTTGAAAATCAAAGATTTTCTAGGCATGTTTTCTAGAGATGCCTTGCCAAAGAGAAGACCTCGACAATCGGAATGCGAAATTTTAAATCTAGACGATTTATCGGGTGAAGGCACTCACTGGGTGGCGTGGTTCAAGAACGGGAAGAAGAATTATTATTTTGACAGCTACGGAATCTCACCGCCGAAAGAAATAAAGAACTATTTCAACAAATCGATGGTTCGTTACAACACGGAATGAGTGCAATCACCAGATCAAGTGTTTTGTGGTCACCTGTGTCTCTACGTTCTCTAGAGATGGTCTGAAGGAGATCGGTTTCAAGACATTCTCAATGATTTACATTAGAGAGAGATTTTTTTTTTATAGTATATAAAGATAAAAAATTAATTAAAAAAATTTTAATCGAATAAAAACGAAAAATAAAAATAAAATAATTCATTTTTAATAAACTGCGTTTGAAATATATTTTTTTAAAAACAAGAAAATCTCAAAACAACATGCCAGTCGATAAATTTGGTAGAAGTGACGACGAAAAAGTCAACCTAAAAAGGAAGAGGAAGACGCTCGAAGTCGACGATGGTTATGATGTTGCCAACTTGGACGAACGTTACGTTCGGAGATACGAACCTCGAGAGGAACCTTTGAACATGAACGATAAGATGCTCTACAATCTTCCCGAGCCGATAGATGCTAGATAATTACGTGGATAAAACTATGACCGACGATCTCGATCTGAAATCTAAACGTTTGGTGAACGTCGCAAATCCCATAGATCCCACGGATGCTACAACCAAGAAATACGCGGATGACTCTCACGAACACCTGAGAAATAGATACGTTCAGAAAACGATGCACTCAGAATTGAATGCCAATTCTAACAAGATCACGAACGTGGCCACTCCCACAAATCCCAAGGACGTGGCGACCAAACACTACGTAGATCTGGAACAGAGAAAGTCTGACAGACGAGAAATGAAATCGGATCTGAATGTGGGATTCAACAAGATATTGAATCTGTCACAGGTCGACGACACGGATGCGGACTCAACCATGGTCAACAAGGGCTACGTAGATTCTGCCGTGATACGATCACAAGAATACCTAGAATCGCAAGTGGACGATCTCTACCTGAACAAACAATCTGGCGGAACCATGGAGGGTGGTATCGACATGAACGGTGAGAATTTATTCGGACTCAGTCACGATCCCGAATTCGATTCCAGCGCAGTCAGCAGGAAGTATGTGGACGACAACTCAGTCTGGAGAAAGGGCAACATCATGGAAGGTAAACTAGACATGGGTGGACATGCGCTCACGAATCTACCGGATCCCGTGAACATGACGGATGCCTGCACCCTGATTTCGGTGGTGGAGAAAGTCAAATATGCTAGACAATTGATCACCGTGTGGGCCGAGGAGGCCGGCACCTTAGATGATGGAAAAGCTGAATGGTCTTTCGGAAATGGAGGTAGTGGATTGAAACATGGTCAGGTGGGATATCCCATGCCGTTTGGAGGTGAAATCCTTCGAATGAGTCTGGTTTCCTCGGATTTGGATAACAGAGTGGTCGTCAATCTCATGGTGAATGGAGTAGAGAGCGATAAGAGATACAGCGTCGAAAAGACTGAGAATCAACACGCGAATGTTAGCACATTCGGCACGCCTCTCAAAGTGAACGCCGGAGACAGGATTAATTTCGTTACGAAAACCAATAATCCCGAAGCCGCCACTTCCATGGTGAGTCTACTGATTGAACTAGTTCCTTTGGACAAACAGTGAACACGTGGAAATAATTAATTAAAAAAAAATAATGTGTGATTATTAAAAACAAAAAAAAAAGTAATGAGATTTAGAAAGATGTTCAATCTCTCTAGATCTCATTACTTTTATTTTTTTTTTTTGTTTTTTTTTTGTTTTTTTGTTTTTAATAATTACTCATTACTTTTTTTATTTTTGTTTTATTTTTTTTTCACACACGTCTCTCATCGAATGATCAACATCTTATTTTCATCTGATTCAAATTGTAATTCTCTGTCTGACAGGACCAGGGCGAAGGCTTCGGTTTTTCGCGGCACGTTCCTATCGAATTGCATCTTGATCTGAATATCTAAGACGCTACTGTTGAGTCGTTCACTCTGTTTACTGACGTCGAATACGAACATGGGATACATCGACTTGTATTCGCCGGGAGATATGTTAGGGTTGCTCATCAATTCGTCTAGACCGTGATTCTTCTTTCTAAAATCAATGGCATCGCCGTACAGTCTGCAGAAATCATTCTTGCCGAACGACACGTTGTAATCGATTCCTGGATATCTCGTGGCGTTCAGAAACACTTGCATGTTTCTCAAATGGCAGTGATCGAACAGCGATGCATTCTTTTCCTGAGACCTGCCCATATCGGTCTGAAACGCAACCATGATGAAACGCGGTCTCTCGGAAGCGGATTTCACCATCAATCCCCAATCGAAGTGATTCGTGGAGAGAGGAATGCTAGCCGTGTCACACTGTCTCATTCTAAATCCCACGGGTAATTTACTCTTGGATTCTATGATCTTGTAGAGACGCGCTTTTTCCACGATCGAAGGCTCCACATGCGGAACGAACCACGATATCTTGTGTAGAGTTATCTTACCCGCATCGGTCGCAGTGAGTCTCACTATTGCGTCGTCGTTTCCTTTTCGAATCAACGTCAGATTGTGTTTGAATCCGTACATGATCTTGTTGTAATCGTCCGCAAATCGGAAGATGTGTTTCAAAGGTATCCTGAACGAAAACGTTCCTTCAGGTCTGGATGTCTTGACGACGTAGTCGAATATCGCGCCGGCGCTAGCAGGGCCGACAGTGTCTTTCACCCACAACTGATTAAGTCCTCTGGATTTCGAAAAATCATCAGGATACGTCAAGAGTCCGAACATCGTGGTGGCCTGACCGGGATGAAACACAGATTCTATCTCTTGTCCGGATAGCATGTATTTTATATTACTGAATAGATGCATGATGCCATTATTGGCTAGAGTAACCGTGTCGTCGGCGTAGTCGCTCCCATCTTCCTTGGTGAGACGTCCCTGCACCACTATGTAACTCTCGCTAGGATGTATGAATAGATCTTGAGTTTCGACGTTGATTCTTATCTCTCCCGCATTGTTCAAACTCGTTCCAGTTACCGGTTCGTATTCATGAACCTCATATTCTTGAATACTTTCATCTTTCACTATGCTTTGTGCTATATCTAGTATATTTGTCATTTTTAAAGGATTTTTGTTTTTTTGTTTATTAATTAGCTTGCTTTTTTTATCTAAAAATAGTTTTAATTATTTTTATTATTATTTTTCTCTCCTATATATATATGCGTGTAAACAAGAAAATGTTAAAGGGAGCAAATAAAAGAAATTTGTTTTCTTTATCAAAACTTTGTCTTCTGTAATTGTTGTTCGAAAAACTTTCCGATGATCTCTTCTCCATCCAAAGCTTCAATTTCGTAAGTCACTGGATCGGTGTGAAATATTTTGATTATCACGAAGATTTTCGAGGTCCATCGAGGAGTATAACCCTTTTCGGAGTGTTTCTTATAAGCGTAGATTCTCACTCGATCACCGACCACAAACTTCGGCGTTCTAGGCTTCTTCCTAATCTTAGATCTTTCAGGATATAGATTCGCGTAGACCTGTTTTTCATTTCGAGGATCGCTAGCTTCCACGGGAGTCATCTTGATGACCTGTTTCACGTGTTGTTGTAATCTTTAACCAGACCGTTCAGAGCATATATGTATTTCTTGGTCGAATTCGCCGTGAAGTATCTATGCATCTTTTCCTTCATCGTTCGATTCCAACGTTCCACCACGCTGGCTTTCTCTTCGTTCTCGATCGAGTAGAAGTCGACCAATCGATGAACGTGCTTGTTGTAGAATTCCTTTCCCTTATCCACCCACAATTTATTTTGTTTTCGAGAAGACGAGTCGAACACGCTCTTCAGAGCCTCGGCGACGCAAGGTCCCGATTTATTCTTCAAAGCTCTGATCCAACCGTATTTGGAAAACACGTCGATGACCGTCAATAGATATTTGACACCCTCGTTCCACCTCGAAAACGATCTCATGTCGACCAAGTCAGCAGACCAAATATCATCCAAACCCTTCACGAACACCCTTCTCTTTCGAAATATACGCACGATGGGTTTGTGTAACTCCTCGGCCAATTCGCTCGTCAATAATCACTTCTTCTTCTTTTCAGATGCGCTTTTTTTTTGAACGCCCCATCCGAATCGACGTTTCGCACCGATCAGATTGCCGACCAGCGAACGTTCTATCTTCTCTCTCCTGGTCGGATTCGATATGCCTCTCAATTTCCCCAACATGTTTTTATCGCAGACATCGTTGCGAGTCTTGGTGTCGGGATGTCCGGCGTAGCACAGATCGTGATCATATGCGGCCGCGTCCACCCTATTCACAGGTTTGCTCCAAGATTTAGGAGTCAGATTGGCGTTGAGTCTCTTGTTCAATTTCCTTCCAGGTCCCGTGAAACTGTGACCAGGCAGATGCATTTCGAAAGGTAGATTATTGATCATTTTATTCACGATGCCTTTACCTTTGCTCGCGTTCTTTTTTGACGAATCAAGTCTTGACAGAACCACACACGTCGCAAATTCCGGGAAGCATCTGTCTGTCGTTTTTAGTTCGTACTTCTCGAGAATTACTCATCTCGGTAACTCTCTTACACTTTACGCAATACATTTTTAAGAGTTATTTAAATTAATTTCCTTTTTTATTTTATATATAAATTTAATATTTTTTTTTTTTAAATTCCATTCTTATTATATATATTTTTTTTTTCAATCGCTGCTCTTGAGTTCTATCATCTTACTGAATTCCTCCCTAGCCTCTTTCCTCCCCTTTTCCACGAGAGAATCCTTCATCTCTTCTTTGATGATCTGACGAGTCTTGATTCTCACAGCTTCTTTCATGGCTTCATATTTCGTTTTCTCGCTCAATATCGCGAAGTATTCTCCGTCCGATATCCTACCGTCTTTCAACGCCATCGAGATCATTTTGGATATCGTGTCGATCTTGGAGTCGGCCAAGACGCGAATCTTGTCGTGTTTCCTCGCCTTCGGATATAATTATTTCCTACTCAAAAAGTTTCCGAGCGTGCTAAACAATCCGGCGGCGAGAGCCACTCCTTCTACGGTCAACACGATCGGAATGCCAACCGCGGTCGACAACAATCCAATGCCGGCTGCGTGTAAACCCATGGAAATCGTGATGAGTGTCGTGTCGATTGCATTTACGAATTTCACGAAACGCGAATACTTCTTCTTGAGAGAATGACGAGAATCTCTCTCTCGAGTTAGATAAGCTTGGATTTTACTGATTTGATCGATGCGATACCTCTCTCCTCTTTCTTTTTCTTCTAGCGACGGTACCATCGGCAAAATGCCATTCGGCTTCTCATCCTCGTCGTCATCTAACGTCGGATACAATTTATTTCTGGTTCTCATTTTTTTTTTTCTTTCTAATATTAGATAAAAAATTTATGTGTGTATTTATTTTTATCTTCTATTCTGCCTTATTTTTATATCAACGAGAAAACTTAGACGTATGCTTCATTGAACAATAATTTCATGATGCATCCCTTGTCTTCTAAAGTCAGACTTCTACTACGCGCCAATTTCAGTTCTTCCGAAACTGTGGGCTTGCTTCGATCCTTACAGAAGAGTAATCTCTTCCAAAACGCGATCACTTCGTCGATTTGAACGCGTTCGAACGCCGGTTCGAAATACTTGGCCACCATATTTTTCCTTTCCATCGTCAGACACGAATGATTCTCGTGATCGAAGTCTAGGTGATCCCGACATCCGACGCATCGTTCTAACAAGAGGCGACCTAGTTGTTCGTTCACGCAGAATGCGTAGGCTCTCATCAGCATTTTTAAAAGAACCCTTGCTCTAATAATCTGGGAAGCGTTCATGATTTACGTATTTTTATTATCTATTCGATTTGATATATTTATTTTTAAATAACTATTTATTTATATTTTTTTTCTCTCTCCTGTATATATCAATCACTTTTTTATTTCCTCGACCTTCAATTTGATAGGTCACGTGACCACCTTCTCGAAACTTCGATTTTTCTGATGGGCGTGACCCCCACCCCCACGACGAGGGAGATAACTTTGTATGATTAAGTTTATGAGAATCAAGCAATCTGATTGGTTAATTAGCAGGCCACGTGACCACCTTCAGAGCCCCAAAAGCCGTTTGCAGATTCTGGGACACTGGCCCAGAATCCGCAAACCACCTTTTTGATGCTGTCCTAGAAGCCGCAAAACGTTTTTTGCTCGCGTTCACCAACGATGGATCGATGGTCTGATCCGCGATGGGAACGTCGACAAAAATTTTTAAGTAAAAAAAAAGTGAAAAATGTACAATTTAATACATTTTTCACTTTTTTGAAAAACGTGTACATTCGACACGTTCGCCAACGGGTATTTGAACGTTAAAAGTGCGATCTAGGAGTCTCAAAATAACAGCGGATTCTGGGACACCCGACATTTTTGTGAACAAGCGTGCAATTTAACACTGAATCCCACGTTGGTAAACGTCCATGTACGTGTACGTGTACGGTACATGTACAAAGCGGTCTTGAATCCGCAATTATCACCTGCTCATAATTAAGAAATACTAAGCCCCACATACATGTAGAACACATGGGTGTCCTATTTAGCGGTAGTAGCGGTAACTAGAACAAAGGTATCGTAATTAGGTTTGAGTAATTCATAATTAAGAAATACTAAGCGCCACATAGAACACATGGGTGTCCTAATTAGCGGTAGTAGCCTCTAATTATGACATAGTAAGTAGGTTGACTTTGTTACAGAGACGTCGACATTGACTACGTTTGCTATGTAGTGTACAACCTCACATTACTTTGTTTAGGTCTGGGTGTGTCGGAATGATACGATAGTATAGACCTTTTGGATCTGTAATGTAAAAATTATCAGAACACTCGTTCCATTTAGGGGGTCATAAGCTGTGTTGAAAAATGTTTCGTTATGCAGAAAATGTTTTTGCGAATGTCGTCTGCTTGCATTAGGTAAACAGTTAATGATATTATGGGGCGAAGAGCCGCCACTGATTATCACTAATCTTGCAATAGATACTAACTTGTAATTACGAGACACCAAACTGTAACAATGTAATAACAAGATACTAAACTGTAATTACACGTTACTATCTTGTAATTACACGTTACTATCTACTAATTACAGGTTATTTTTAAATTTTAAGTTAGCTAACCTGCAATTACAATTTAATATCTTGTTATACAATTTAGTACATTGCCAAGCGGTTCTGTGGGCCATGCTTTGTTGTCTAGCACGGTAGTACAGGATGGACTTTGTGTGTCCATATTCGTCTAATATTAGCCCTTGGCACTAGTTAGTCATGTTATGTTTTTTACTACTATTATTCCTATGGGTACTGCGTAATGTTAGGACACGCGGTGTTGTTTGTATTACTCTACTGTGGTTTCTAATGTGGTAGCATACTATGGATTTTCTTTACCCTCTCTGTGTCCTTTAGCCTTGAAGGCAGGCACCTGTTGGCTGTCGAAAACCATATAAACTTCCTCCCTTCTAATTTTCTGCTACTTTTCCGCAATTCCATCGTATTGGCGTGCACTCAAGTATCGTAAACGAACCACCATAGCTCCTACATTATAGACTTTATGCCTCCTCGTGCCTACATTTTAGCCATTTTTGGGCGGGCTCACGTGGATCAGTCTGAACTAATTTAGACACTTCTGGACTGCTGGAGACCAATATAAATCGCCAGGTATTGTAATAATCCGGGGTCACCAGGCCAAGCGTTCTTAAAAATGCAGGAGGGTTAAAATTCGCTATCCTCACATGGCCTAAGGGAGCGATTAGCTCTCCTGAAGCTCACAAAAAGCTAAAAGTGTCAAATGAAGTTGTACTATTAATGAATTCTACCTAGTGGGCTTTGTACATTTTATTTGATGCTGCTAACGAGGTAGTTTCTGTGAGATGGCTACACTGGCCCTCCCACACCTCCGGGCCTTGACAAGGGACGGAGGTGTGGGACAGGCAGTGTGGCCATCTTGCAGAGACCACTAACATAGCAGAGATCTGAAAACCCGTGGGCTTTAGGAATAGGCTGTTGTGGTAATCATTATTTTCTAAGGTTAGGAAGGTTATTTTTCGCCCTCCTCAATTTTTTAAGGCGAGCAGTAGGCGAGCGAATAAATCGCTCTCCTGAAAATGCCAGGCCTGGGTCACTGAGCTTTGCAATAAAGATCGACAGGTTTGGGCATAAAAAGAATCTCACCATTTTTGTCATAAAAATCAACAGGTGCTGTATGACATAGGATTTTTTCCACTCGCATCAAACAATATCTAGACGTATGGAGGCGTAATGGATGTGAAAATCTTTCAACCCGGTATGTTCTAATTAGGTGTGAGTAATTCATAATTATGACATACTAAGTCCTCATTAGGACATTCGGATGCCCTAAGGAAAAAAGTGTCCTAATTAGATATGAGTAATTCATAATTAAGAAATGCTAAGCCCGATTTAGAACACACGGGTGTCCTAATTAGCCAGTAATTATGATGTTGTAAGTAGGATGACGTTGTCAGTGACACACTGACGTCATTGTGTGCACGCGCCGTTACAGAGACGTTAAACTTGACTGCTTTTGCTAATCACGTTTACAATCCCACATTACTTTGTTAGGGTTTGGGTGTGTCGGAATGCTGTGGTAGTATAGACCGTTTGGATATGTAACGTCAACACTCGTTCTAGTTAATGGGTCATAAGTTGTTTTCGAGGCAAAAGTTGAAAAGTTTTCGTTATTCAGAAAGTATTTTTGGATTTCTCCATCCCGGTCAGTAGTAGGAGAGCGATGAAACGTGCCAATTCAGCCGGACCCCGGCCCGGACTCGGGAAGTGAGGTCATGTCATTTGACCCAGTGGCACCATGTTGTGTTCTCATGGCAACCCGCGTGAGCGGCCATCTTGTGACGTAATCTCCATAGTGATGCGTGGTGTGAGTGCGCATGCACGGCGCGTGTTGCTAGGGTGATACGTGTTTCCGTCGTCCATTTTGTATGCTGGAGGTCGTCATCTTGGTTTCTGTGGTAGCACGTGGTTGCTATTTTACCCAATGGCTTATAATAGGATAGGAGTATGTTCGGAGGGTAGGTTCCATTGTACAGGAGTAATTTCTCGATTCGTAGAATTACCACAAACAACCCGACAAGTTTTACTATTTCGAATTTTTTCAGAATTATCTACTTCTATCTATATATGCAATAGTTTTCGCCTATCTGACCATGTTCTTTTGCCCCGGAGTATACTCCAGTAGCGTAGAAGACCCCTTCAGTTGGAACAGTTTTAGCTTTTTGGTACCAATTTTAGCTTTTCTGGTGTGTTCTTGTTAGTTCTGACCCTATTCCGTGTACTCTTGTTGTTTCATTTATCTAGATCACCCAAACAGTTCACTTTGCTGGTGCTAACTAACCAATCAGATTGCTTGATTCCCCATAATCTGTATGCAGAGTTATCTCCCATGTGTATATCAAAAGCCTATATCATTCCCAAACCCAATAAGCTATCGAGCAGTTACTGAAAAGTCATTGCTCGAACGACTCGAAGTCCATCGAGCAGATGAGCTATCGAGTAATTCCTCACTCGAGTGACTCTTCGAACGACTCATCGACTCATTTCGGTATTTGAGGTTACCAGTGGCCTGGTATTGTATTATTTGAGGATACTTATCTGAGGATACTATTACTTGTTTGGGCCAGCCTTCTAGGCCACCCCAGGACATATCTACCCCAAATTCTCCCAATAAGCTACCGAACAGTTACTGATAGGTCATTGCTCGAATGACTCGAAGCTCATCGAGCAAATGAGCTTTAGAGTAATTGCTCGATCGAGTGACTCGACATATTGCTCGAATGACTCGAAGTCCATCGAGCAAATGAGCTATGGAGCAATTGCACGATCAAGTGACTCGACATACTACTCGTCGATTCATTTCAGTATTTGAGGATACCTATGGCCTGGTATTGTATTAGTATTTCAGGATACTTTTTATAGGATACTTATCTAAGGGTACTATTACTTGTTTGGCCGAGCCTTCTAGGCCACCCCAGGACATACCTACAATACATTCTCCCAAAAAGCTATCGAACAGTTACTGATAAGTCATTGCTCGAATGACTCGAAGCCCATCGAGCAAATGAGCTCTAGAGTAATTGCTCGATCGAGTGACTCGACATATTGCTCAAACGACTCGAAGTCCATCGAGCAAATGAGCTATGGAGCAATTGCTCAATCGGGTGACTCGACATACTATTCGTCGGTTGATTTTGCAGCTGCTGTTACGTTTTGTTGGTGTAGTGGTTTGTTTAATCGCGGGTTTAATAGGTGTAGTGGTTGGTGTGGAAGTCGGGAGTTTCAGTGGTTGGAGCATTGGCCTTCAAACCGAAAGGTCTGCGATTTGATCCCGTACCCTGTATCCTTTGCTAAGGCAACTAATATCGACTCTCCGCGAGGGACCACGGTGGCGCTGTGTTATAAGGTGCACTGCATGTCGGTGATGCACTTTCTTTCAACCAATGCTAACCCTGCTTGTGTTGAGTTAGTGCGCTGACCGTTGCTCGCCGCTGCTTGATTGTTTTATACGGAAGCTCCGGCTTTTCCACTCGTAAAACTGTCTGACACAAGGTGACCCTGCTGTCTAAAGTGTCGTTCCTCTGAGGGTGGCCCTGAATAATCCCCAAACATTAGTCCAGACTGGTTCACGGGAGACATTAAGGCGGCTATAATCTGTGATCTCATAAAGGTTATAATGTAAGAGCTTTGAAGGAACTACGATTCTAGGGCACACTCCAGAATAGTCGAATTGTAGAGAAATAGCACAAAATCAACATTGTGATAGGCTGTATGACTTTAGACAAGCGACAGGTGTTTCCAAGGCTTAAAAGGTCCAAAATGGTGCAGAAGATTCATACTATGCTACTATAATCCCATGGTACCATAATAGATATCCAAGTAGAACACCACATGACCTAGCATTTCGTGCTAACCATTCCAACCAAAGAGTAGAAGAACGCATAACATGAGCAGATATCATTAGGCTAATAGGGACACGTACAGTCCACCATGTACTACCACACTATACAAACAAGCGAAACCCACATAACCGCACAGCAATATATTAAAATGTAATTACACGTTAGCTAAATTGTAATTACAAGTAATTAAATTGTAATTGTTAGCTAAACATTATAATTACAAGCTAATAACTTGTAATAACAAATTATTAAACTACAATTACAAGTTATTGAATTATAATTACTAGTTAGCTAACTTGAAATTACATGTTGGTTGAATTGAAGTTGGAATTACAAGTTAGTATCTTGTAATTTCTAGTTAGTATCTTGTATTTACACGATAATAAGTAATGGTAAGTTACGTCTCTACGCTGCCCTGGATACCCTTTATTTGTACCAAAATTATTTTATTCAGCAAAATGAAAGGACGATTACTTACTTTTTCACGTCCTCTGTCTTGTCCTCTTCTCTGGAAATCCTGAAAGAAGATAAATTATTTACTGTTCATTTAGAAATATTCTGTATTCCTTGAACGTGAATCAGTGGTCTAGCCACCGAGGCCTTGGTGGTCTTGGCCCACCTTAAAGTTTCGCTACCGACTCATCCTATAAAAAACCGGCTTAAACCAACTTTCACATAATATATGGAGTCCTAAAATCGTCTCCAATATATGGATGGCTATATGTGCTATAAATGCTTCATATTCGCTCTTAGAATACTGAGTTTGGCCAACTTTTCTTTGAGGTGGGAGGTCAATTCCTTACTAGGACCATCCAGTTGTTACCCCCCCCCCCACCCCCTCCCACTTCCCAAAGTGGGAGGAAGGGGTAACGACCGGAGTGTCATAGTTATGGATAGCAGATGCCCCCGAAACCCTCAAAAGGGTCTTTCAAACATCATGCCCCCATCCCCGCCCACAAAACAATAAACTGGCTCAGGCATCCCCTGTTATTGAATCCTGCCTACACGCGTTACGTGAATAGGTTCAGGCCCATTACTTAATCGTTCTGCACTCTTCTCTATTGCCGACATTTTCTCAAATCAGCGAACATTCCCAATGAGAGTTAATTGTGGACGTAACAAACAAGTTATTGTCACAATGCTTACCGCCCTGTGATATGTCATGATCAATATTCAAATTTTATTATTTCTTCAAATATTTTGTCAACCCTCCCACAAAAAAGAAAATAAATCCTCATGGCCCCTCATTGAACCGATCTAGTTTATCTCCTCCAACATTAAAAAGTCATAGCAATATTAATGTCCAAATTAAATTAACAGTATATTAGGGGATGGCCGACCTGGGGATCTCATCGGGGATCCCATGTGATGTCATAGTCACGTGATCCAGTTACATAATGTTTTTTTATCATGGTAGCCCGCGTGATCGGCCATATAGATACGTCATTATCATAGTGATATGTGGTCTTAGTGCGCATGCACAGCCTGTCGTAAGGGTGATGCGTATTTCCGTCGTCCATTTTGTATATTGGGGCCGCCATATTGGTTTCTATAGTTCATAAGTAGCACGTGGATGCTGTGTGACCCAAAACCCTCCAATAGGACAGGGGTCTGTTCGGAGGGTTTGTTCGATTCAACGGGACTATATCTAATTTCCACAAACAGCCCAACAATCCTTCCAAACTACCAAAAACCAACCAAAAATATCGAAACGGTCTTGGATTTCTCCATTTTGGGCTTATAAGAGTTTCACGTAGGCCGGAAAGTCATAACATAGACAGAACAAGTCAAAAAATGGCCAGAATAAGCTGTAGAATAGACCAGGATAGTCAGAAGCAGGCGATTCTGAAGGAATGCACACAAGTAATCCTTGTCGGGTCTATTTGGGTAATTAGATTGAATCTTATACAAAGGGTCGCGTCTTATAGCACTACATGCTACACTTATAAGCCCAAAATGGGGAGATCCAAGCCCATTTGGGCAGTTTTGGGTATTTCTTAGCGATTTTGAAGGATTATTGGTTTGTTTGTGGTAATTAGACATACTCCCATTGAATCGAACACAACACTTACTTATTAGAGGGATTCTGTGTCACATAACAACCACGTGCTACCATAGGAACCAAGATGGCGATCTCCAATATACAAAACGGAGGACGGATACACGTATCACCCTAACAACACGAGCTGCGCATGTGCATTAATACCACGTTTCACTATGGTAATGACGTCACAATATGACCGATCACACGGGCTATCATGGCAACAAAACATGACGTAACTCGTTCACTTGGCTCTGAAGTCACATCAGATCCCCCGATGAGATCCCCCAATCAGGGTCATCCAGGCCTTGACATACTACTCTCGTTCAAGGAATGTCTTTGAAAGTGTCGTCTGCTCTTTGAGTGAAAGATTCATTGTCAGCTTGCAAATGTACGGAAGCCTATTAGCTTCACGTCGTTTTTAGTTATTAAATTGTAGCTACAATTTCATAAATTGTACCTACAATTTTGTTAAATTGCAGTTACAATTTAATAAATTGTAGCCACAATTTAGCGCCTGTATTTTATTGGTCAAGCTATATTGTAGCTGCAATTTAACTGACCAATCGGGTTCGTTGTTTTGTTTTCGCTGAAAATGGCTTGAATAATCTCTTTCTTTGAAATGTTTCACACATTCCGCCTGTTGAGTCAGTCACGGCAACAAACTCTAACAATAGAAATGGGAAAATAAAATCATCATCATTTTATTATAAATATAATTATTTTTATTTTTGTTATCATTGGGTATAATTTGAGTATTATTGGGTAACATTGGAAACTTGGGTGTCATTGTGAATCAGTGGGGTAAAACACATGCCGTAAGAAAGTGAGGGCCCTAGGTAGCGCCGATTTGCGTGGGCCTTTAGGTTCAAGTAAAACTTTCAACGACCAGTGTTGTGTTATGTCGGTGACAGGTTTACGGGTGGGGGAAGCCAGAGTATCCAGAGAGAACCACCTAGTAACGATGAACACCTACCAGCTACTCAACATCATAACTCCACCCTGCGGCATAGGCAGGGTTGGAGCGATTGACAACAGAAGTTCCCAATGTGTGCACTGGGATGAAATGCCTTGTCCATTATACAATGAGGGTCCCTCGTATGGCTTAACGAGCTTGAACTCAGAACCTGGAGCACAAAAGTCAAGCCGTCTATCAGTGATTCACCACTAACCCTAAGTTTATCATACAGTATCCTCATGGAATTAACTCGAATTGAGAATGACCTCCATGCTATCATATTTTACCAATTGAGAATGTTGGTTTTCTTTTACAAATTTGAGCACTCTGTATACACTCTCAAAACATAGCGTTTGTGTAGAAATGCTTGACATTATTTACATTATGTACAACAGTCATCTGCATCAGCCCCCAACGGAAACTTTGTAGGTGGGGTAAGGGCATGGAATTTCACATTAATTGCATG
Organism: Pictodentalium vernedei; assembly: GCA_031216915.1. NCBI lineage: Eukaryota > Metazoa > Mollusca > Scaphopoda > Dentaliida > Dentaliidae > Pictodentalium > Pictodentalium vernedei. The sequence goes on from CM062294.1 coordinate 76,635,462, forward strand.
TGGTATGATTAAGAATGACCATTACATATCCTCAGAACAGTACTGAATTTAGGAACAATTCCCTAATACATCTGAAGTTCTCTTGAGATTTCATATAAGAATAGACTTCATAGCCAATGGTTATACCAGGGTGAAGAGAGTTCATTGAGGTATTATTATTATTATTATTATTATTATTATTATTATTATTATTATTATTATTATTACTTGGTTTTACTGACTGAGTTTAGATTTCATACAAGAATAGGCTTCTTTCTAAATGGTGATACCAGGGATTACAAAGCTAATGGGGGTTCCTGGGGGTTTGGAACTAGGTGTAACTATGTATCAAATTTCCTACAGTCTATAATGCTTATACGTAAGTATGCTTATACTACTTACTATAATACCTGCAACTTAGATGTGTGGATAAACTTCTTTCTGTCTAATAAAAGAAATAAGGGAGTAGAAGGCTCATGGGGTTGCTGAGTGAGGGTTTGAGTAGCACTATGTATCAAATTCAAGTAAGCTTTGTAGATATACATAAAACCCTTACAGGGTATTACTGACTATTTATTTATTTATTGGTGTTTAAAGGTCACATATTTCTGAACAATGGCTAACCATGACCGTGACAGTTTAACGGGTGGAGGAAGCCGGAGTACCCGGAGAGAACCACCGAGCAACGGCGAGCAACTGTCAGCTCCCCAACATACCAACTCCACACAAGCAGGGTTAGCATTGGTTGAAGACAAGTGCACCATCGACGTGCAGTACGCCTTAGTACACAATGCTACCGTGCCTCCACGTGGACAATGGGGGTGAAGTGTCTTGCCCAAGGACACAAAGCGGTTGCCGCAGGTGGGATTCGAATCGAGGATCTCTCGGCTTGCAGCCTGCACCTCCACCAACTGAGCCACCGGTATTACTGACTATAATACTAGATAGATCTGTGGAAAGACTCCTTACTGTGTAATGACAGAGTGTTGGGAGTAGAAAGCTCATGAGGGTTGCTGAATGCGGGATTGAATGGCAGCATGTATCAAATTCAATTTATTATTATTATTATTATTATTATTATTATTATTATTATATTATTATTATTATTATTATTATTATTATTATTATTATTATTATTATTATTATTATTATTCTTTTTACTATTATATTGGAATGGAGGTGGGGGGCGGGGGTTGTTCTAGTTGGCAATTTACTTCTGCTCAAACTACTGCTTATGTTCAGCTACGACCGGGAGGGAGGGAGGGCTGGTTCGTATGCATAATGAATTCCATATCTTCCAAATCTAAATGGTTGTAAGATAAATATATTATAGGCAGCTTTTCCACAATTCCAGACAGGGAGCATCCAAACAGTGTCTAAATACGGAACACGGGGGGGGGGGGGGGGGGGGTGGGTAATTCTTTCTCGCAGCCCGGAGTTGGCGAGAACATTGGACAAAGTTCAAGGTCTGTTGTTCACTCATTTGCATATTATAGAAATATTTAAACGAAGGCGAAACTTTTCCCAAATCAAATGATGCAAAGGGAAGATTGTTAGAATGAAATAAAAAAAAGATACTCACAATTTTTGATTTCTTAAGCACAAATCTCTGTAAATAAAAAAAAATAATACTGTAAGATTCATGCGATAACTATTTTTACAGAAACAACTGTTACACCAACATTAATTTCAGAGAGTCTATCAAATATCATTTATCATTGATAGGTGGAAAGAGCTGCAGTTTCCACTTGGCTAATTATATCATGAGTACCCTGGATATTTGTTCCCCCCCCCCCCCCCCACTCTAATCTCCATCAGGGCTTAAACCCACCCGCGCCGCATATGTTGACCGGACAACTGCCATTCTAACAGAAGTCCCAACGTTTATCACTGGTTTGCTGTCATTATGCACCCACTTCCTTCAATAGCTGGATAATTATTTCCCCCCTCCCGAAAAGAGAGGATACAGTAAATAGCTGCGCCCATCCTTCCATCCACCTTTCATTCCATCCGTCCGTATAGAAGTTTGTTTATACGATAACTTGGAAATCTTCGTCGGATTTAATTAAGTTTGATGTCCTACTTCATATTAGTAAAGTTTTAGCTAAGTTGAATAACCACAATTTTGGTGAAATAAATTTAGCGGAGTTCTTGCCCTTTGTTTAATTTTGCTCGAACATTCATTTATTTTGCATTAACTTTTATCCTTTACCTAACATGAAAAGCAGGAGACCACTCAAAGAAAGACACGAACGTCCCTGTTTCGGAGGCAGGCCTGCATATTAACCCTTTACCTAAAATAAAAAGCAGACGACACTTGCAAACAAAATTCTTGAATAACTATTTTTTTTCATTTTTTTTTTGTCTCAAAAACAAAGGTTATGTATGACCCCTCACTGGAACGATCTCGACGAGCTCGTTCCAACGAGGGGTCATAACCTATGTTCTTGAAATGAAAAAAATAATGAAAATTAATTGACGATACCGCTGGCCGGTTTTGGCCGTTACGTCGAGTAAAGAGTTAAATGTATCAAAATGAAGCCTGATTTTATCTTTTATTGATGTCACAGGCGTCTTCTAAACAATTACTTGCTCAATTGGACTGTTCTCGCGCGAACAATAATGCCACGGGAGATAACTTTATCGAAACTCGATTTCCATGAATTAAATCAGCGATGTCATTTACTTACTTGAAAAATAGTCATCATATTTCAATACCCAGTGGTTTGATGTTCTATATTAATATACTATTGGGCACGTTTGGTTAGAAAATCATGACGGCGTGTTGAAAATTCATAGCACTATTGACTTTTTGTGTTTTTGTTGTTGTTGTTGTTGTTGTTGTTGTTGTTGTTGTTGTTGTTGTTGTTGCAATTTTAATGATTATTTGATAACTTGAGCATTAATTATCAATAATGTTTGTGCATTCTACTTTCGCTTGCCATAGTTTATCAGGGGCACGGGGGATTTATTTGCAATGCGATTCTCTTTTTTCTGTTTAATATATTAAAAACAATATCTCTGTTCTTCATATTTCAGCAGTAGATGTTGAGCAAATGCGACAAGTTGATTTTGTATTTTCAATGTCTCTACGTTTCTTAAGACATTAAAAAGTACATGTTCTGCCGCAAATAAAAGTTCAAAAACCTCAATTCAGAGAACACAGAGCGTTATTGGTTCAGTTCACGAGAAATAAGATTCCACGCCCATCCTATTTAGGCATGCGGCATATCTTACTAGTACCTCCAAATGATACCCCCTCCGCCCTGTTAAGCGCCTGCTACAGATCAAGTGGGGTGTGGATTTTTCATTTAGCGTATAATATCCTGTGGACACAAACATATACAAATAAAAGGTAACAAACATACAAAGGAATCGTCAGTATTACGCCCACTTTTACCTGACGACTTGTGTTATACTTTCCACTTTTGTAATAAAGACTCGCCAGGTTTTGTCATATCTCATACTTTTTTTCTAATAAATCGCCAGATATTGTCATAATCCGGTATTTACTGAGTTTTGCAATAAAGATCGACAGGTTTTTGGTATAAGAAGAATCTCACCATTTCTGTCATTAAATCAACAGTTGTTGTAAGACATTACGTTGACTGAGTCCCACAGGGGACATAGAACATTCTAGCGCTTAGGCGACGATTTTCCACTCGCACCAAAAGTGGCTGGACGTATGGAGGCGTAATGGTGCCACATTGTAAAAATCTTTCGAACCAGTATGTCCTAATTAAGTGTTAGTAATTCATAAGTATGACATACTAAGTTCTCATTAGGACATTCGGATGCTCTAACAAAAAGGTGTCTTAATTAGGTGTGATTAATTCATAATTAACCCTTTACCTAACATGAAAAGCAGACGATACTTTCAAAAAAAATCTTGAATAACTAATTTTTTTCCAATTTTTGTCTCAAAAACATAGGTTATGACCCCTCGTTGGAACGAGCTCATCGAGCTCGTTCCAACGAGGGGTCATAACCTATGTTTTTGAGACAAAAAATGAAAAAATAATGAAAATTAATTGACGATTTTTGAGAATAGCGCTGGCCGGTTTTGGCCGTTACGTTGGGTAAAGGGGTAAGAAATACTAAGCCCGATCTAGAACACACGGATGTCCTAATTAGCCAGTAATTATGATGCAGTAAGTATGATGACGTTGTCAGTGACGCCCTGTTTGTCCTAACTAGCGGTTAATAATATCAAATTAGGACATACTAAGTCACAATTAGGACATACGGTAACTAGGACAAAGGTATCCTAATTAGGTTTGAGTAATTCATAATTAAGAAATACTAAGCCCCACATAGAACACATGGGTGTCCTAATTAGCGGTAGTAGCCTCTAATTATGACATAGTAACTAGGTTGACTTTGTTACAGAGACGTCGACATTGACTACGTTTGCTATGTAGTGTACAACCTCACATTACTTTGTTTCGGTCTGGGTGTGTCGGAATGATACGATAGTATATACCTTTTGGATCTGTAATGTAAAAATTATCAGAACACTCGTTCCATTTAGGGGGTCATAAGCTGTGTTGAAAAATGTTTCGTTATGCAGAAAATGTTTTTGCGAATGTCGTCTGCGTGCATTAGGTAAACAGTTAATGATATTATGGGGCGAAGAGCCGCCACTGATTATCACTAATCTTGCAATAGATACTAACTTGTAATTACGAGACACCAAACTGTAAACATGTAATTACAAGATACTAAACTGTAATTACACGTTACTATCTTGTAATTACACGTTACTATCTACTAACTACAAGTTATTTTTAAATTTTAAGTTAGCTAACCTGCAATTACAATTTAATATCTTGTTATATAATTTAGTACATTGCCAAGCGGTTATGTGGGGCATGCTTTGTTGTCTAGCACGGTAGTACAGGATGGACTTTGTGTGTCCATATTCGTCTAATATTAGCCCTTGGCACTAGTTAGTCATGTTATGCTTTTTACTACTATTATTGCTATGGGTACTGCGTAATGTTAGGACACGCGGTGTTTTTTGTATTACTCTACTTTGTTGTCTAATGTGGTAGCATAATTTCTGCTACTTTTCCGAAATTCCATCGTATTGGCGTGCACTCAAGTATCGTAAACGAACCACCATAGCTCCTACATTATAGACTTTATGCCTCCTCGGCCTACATTTTAGCCATTTTTGGGCGGGCTCACATGGATCTGTCTGAACTAATTTGGACACTTGTGGACTGCTGGAGACCAATATAAATCGCCAGGTATTGTAATAATCCGGGGTCACCAGGCCAAGCGTTCTTAAAAATGCAGGAGGGTTAAAATTCGCTATGCTCACATGGCCTAAGGGGGCGATTAGCTCTCCTGAAGCTCACAAAAAGCTAAAAGTGTCAAATAAAGTTGTACTATTAATGAATTCTACCTAGTGGGCTTTGTACATTTTATTTGATGCTGCTAACGAGGTAGTTTCTGTGAGATGGCTACACTGCCCCTCCCACACCTTCGGGCCTTGACAAGGGACGGAGGTGTGGGGCAGGCAGTGTGGCCATCTTGCAGAGACCACTAACATAGCAGAGATCTGAAAACCCGTGGGCTTTAGGAATAGGTTGTTGTGGTAATCATTATTTTCTAAGGTTAGGAGGGTTATTTTTCGCCCTCCTCAATTTTTTAAGGCGAGCATTAGGCGAGCGAATAAATCGCTCTCCTGAAAATGTCAGGCCTGGGTCACTGAGCTTTGCAATAAAGATCGACAGGTTTTGGCATAAAAAGAACCTCACCATTTTGGTCATAAAAATCAACAGGTGCTGTATGACATAGGATTTTTTCCACACGCATCAAACAATATCTAGACGTATGGAGGCGTAAAGGATGTGAAAATCTTTCAACCCGGTATGTCCGAATTAGGTTCAGTAATTCATAATGATGACATACTAAGTCCTCATTAGGAAATTCGGATGCCCTAAGAAAAAAAGTGTCCTAATTAGATGTGAGTAATTCATAATTAAGAAATGCTAAGCTCGATTTAGAACACACGGATGTCCTAATTAGTCAGTAATTATGATGTTGTAAGTAGGATGACGTTGTCAGTGACACACTGACGTCATTGTGTGCACGCGCCGTTACAGAGACGTTAAACTTGACTGCTTTTGCTAATCACGTTTACAATCCCACATTACTTTGTTAGGGTTTGGGTGTGTCGGAATGATGTGGTAGTATAGACCGTTTGGATCTGTAACGTTAACACTCGTTCTAGTCAGTGGGTCATATGTTGTTTTCGAGGCAAAAGTTGAAAAGTTTTCGTTATTCAGAAAATATTTTTGGGCTTCTCCATCCCGGTCAGTAGTAGGAGAGCGATGAAACGTGCCAATTCAGCCGGACCCCGGCCCGGACTCGGGAAGTGAGGTCATGTCACCTGACCCAGTGGCACCATGTTGTGTTCTCATGGCAACCCGCGTGAGCGGCCATCTGGTGACGTCATCTTCATAGTGATGCGTGGTGTGAGTGCGCATGCGCGGCGCGTGTTGCTAGGGTGATACGTGTTTCCGTCGTCCATTTTGTATGGCCTGGTATTGTATTAGTATTTGAGGATACTTTTTATAGGATACTTATCTAAGGGCACTATTACTTGTTTGGCCGAGCCTTATAGGCCACCCCAGGACATACCCACAATACATTCTCCCAATAGGCTATCGAACAGTTACTGATAAGTCATTGCTCGAATGACTCGAAGCCCATCGAGCAAATGAGCTTTAGAGTAATTGCTCGATCGAGTGACTCGACATATTGCTCAAACGACTCGAAGTCCATCGAGCAAATGAGCTATGGAGCAATTGCTCAATCGAGTGACTCGACATACTATTCGTCGGTTGATTGTGCAGCTGCTGTTACTTTTTGTTGGTGTAGTGGTTTGTTTAATCGTGGGTTTAATAGCTGTAGTGGTTGGTGTGGGAGTCGGGAGTTTCAGTGGTTGGAGCATTGGCCTTCAAACCGAAAGGTCCGCGATTCGATCCCGTACCCTGTGTCCTTGGGTAAGGCAACTAATATCGACTCTCCGCGAGGGACCATGGTGGCGCTGTGTACTAAGGTGCACTGCATGTCGGTGATGCACTTGCTTTCAACCAATGCTAACCCTGCTTGTGTTGAGTTAGTGCGCTGACCGTTGCTCGCCGCTGCTTGATTGTTTTATACGGAAGCTCCGGCTTTTCCACTCGTAAAACTGTCTGACACAAGGTGACCCTGGCTGAAAGAATTCGAAATAGTAAAAGTGGTAATTCTACGAATCTGGAACTTACTCCTGTACAAAGGAACATACCCTCCGAACATACCCCTATCCTATTATAAGCCATTGGGTAACATAGCAACCACGTGCTACCATAGGAACCAAAATAGCGGCCTCCAGTATACAAAATGGACGACGGAAACACGTATCACCCTAACAACACGAGCTGCGCATGCGCACTCACATCACGCATTACTATGGAAATAACGTCACAAGATGGACACTCACGCGGGTTACCATGGCAACACAACATGGCGCCATTGGGTCACGTGACATGACGCCACTTCCGGTTCCTGGACGGGGTCCGGCTGAATTGGCACGTTTCATCGCTCTCCTACTACTCCGGCCCCTCCCCTTATTTGGAAATTCACAACCGAGAAAATATTTAAAAATGAAGCCATGAAAGGGGGCATAAAATTGATTCAAGTAACTGAAATGCCAACACATTTATGATAGAATTATCAGGTTGTTATTATTTGGTATTATTCTGGGAATTCAATATGTTGTAATCAAATTCTCAAGCTGAGAACTTTGAGCAATTCACTCTCTACATTAAATCAGATCTTATGCAGGGATGATCAATTTTCGATGTTTCATCATTTTGTAGCTGTGAATGATGTAATTAACTCAGGATAAAGATTTTACATGGTGCGATTTTTTTGAAGTGCATTTCGAGGATATTTTTATTACGATAAGTAAACGGACTATAGAAATCTCGTACCGATTGACATCATGCATACTTATGAAGCTCGATATTGCGTTCACTGCAGTTGTAAATACTAACAGTTAGAATTTTTACCGATTTGAAACCGATTTGGAATTTCGGGAAGTAAAGACGACATCAGCATCGCCAAAGAAGCTCCAAAATCCAAACTGATGGAATTTCCAACTACTCATCACTTGCCCTTCGAATTTCCAATTGTAGGAAATTTTGGCCGAGACTGGGGGGATGACACACCGCCCCACCCACCCCCACACTGTTGCCACGTTCCTGCGTATTAGGCAAACATTTAATGATGCTACATTGACAGCAAAGATCGGCCACTAACTATCATTTATCTTGCAATAAATACTAACTTGTAATTATGTGACACTAAACTGTAATTACAAGATACTAAACTGTAATTACAAGTTACCATCCTTTACGTACACGTTATTTTGAAATTTTAAGTTAGCTGACTTGCAATTTCATGCAAGCTAGCTCGTAATTACAATTTAATAACGTGTCATACAATTTATTGCCAAGCGGTTATGTGGGACATGCTTGTATTGCAGGGTGGACTTTGTGTGTCCGTATTTGTCTATTTTTAGCCCTTGGCGGTAGCTAGTCATGTTATGATTTTTACTACTTTATGGTTCCTACGGGTAGTGTGTAATGTTACGTCATGTGGTGTTGTTAGTACGACTCTACTTTGGTGTTTAGTGTTGTAGCATATTATGGATTTTCTATACCCCTTTTGTGCCCTTTAGCCTCGAAGACAGACACCTGTTGAAAACCAACTTTGATGCCACCTAGATCCTACGTTTTAGCTATCTTAGGGCTCATATGGGTCAGTCTGAACTAATATGGACACTTTGGGACCATTGGAGACCAATATCAGAGGAACATAGATTGTGGACTACATGGACTACAGCGGTTCCATTTCAGAAGATAGTTAGTTGTTCAGGAACTATTGCGGATCAAGTTTTGAGTTATGATGTAAGTGGTTTGGAGTCTGCACGACACATTTATGTATTGAATACAGTGATGATTTGGGCACTTCCGATGACTGCTTTGGACTATAAGGGGACCTACGATAGCGGTTGATTGTGCAGCTGTTGTTACGTTTGTTGGTGTAGTGGTTTGTTTAATCGCGGGCTTAATATTTGTAGTGGTTGGTGTGGGAGCGGGGAGTTTCAGTGGTTGGAGCATTGGCCTTCAAACCGAAAGGTCCGCGATTCGATCCCGTACCCTGTATCCTTGGGTAAGGAAACTAATATCGACTCTCCACGAGGGACCACGGTGGCGCTGTGTACTGAGGTGCACTGCATGTCGGTGATGTACTTGCTTTCAACCAATGCTAACCCTGAGTTAGTGCGTTGACCGTTGCTCGCCGCTGCTTGATTGTTTTATACGGAAGTTCTGGCTTTTCCACTCGTAAAACTGTCTGACACAAGGTGACCCTGGCTGTCTAAAGTGTCGTTCCTCTGAGGGTGGCCCTGAATAATCCCCAAACATTAGGCCAGACTGGTTCACGGGAGACATTAAGGCGGCTATAATCTGTGATCTCATGAAGGTTATAATGTAAGAGCTTTGAAGGAACTACGATTCTAGGGCACACTCCCGAATAGTCGAATTGTAGAGAAATAGCACAAAATCAACATTGTGATAGGCTGTATGACTTTAGACAAGCGACAGGTGTCTCCAAGGCTTAAAAGGTCCAAAATGGTGCAGAAGATCCATACTATGCTACTATAATCCCATGGTACCATAATAGATATCCAAGTAGAACACCACGTGACCTAGCATTGCGTGCTAACCATTCCAACCAAAGGGTAGAAAAACGCATAACATGAGCAGATATCATTAAGCTAATAGGGACACGTACAGTCCACCATGTACTACCACACTATACAAACAAACGGAACCCACATAACCGCACAGCAATATATTAAATTGTAATTACACCTTAGCTAAATTGTAATTACAAGTAATTAAATTGTAATTGTTAGCTGAACATTATAATTACAAGCTAATAACTTGTAATAATAAATCATTAAACTACAATTACAAGTTATTGAATTACAATTACTAGTTAGCTAACTTGAAATTACATGTTGGTTGAATTGAAGTTGGAATTACAAGTTAGTATCTTGTAATTTCTAGTTAGTATCTTGTATTTACACGATAATAAGTAATGGTAAGTTACGGCTCTCCGCAGCCCTGGGTACCCTTTATTTGTACCAAAATTATTTTATTCAGCAAAATGAAAGGACGATTACTTACTTTTTCGCGTCCTCTGTGTCCCCCTCTCTGGAAATCCTGAAAGAAGATAAATTATTTACTGTTCATTTAGAAATATTCTGTATTCCTTGAACGTGAATCAGTGGTCTAGCCACCGAGGCCTTGGTGGTCTTGGCCCACCTTAAAGTTTCGCTACCGACTCACCCTATAAAAACCGGCTTAAACCAACTTTCACATAATATATGGAGTCCTAAAATCGTCTCCAGTATACGGCTATATGTGCTATAAATGCCTCATATTCGCTCTTAGAATACTGAGTTTTGCCAACTTTTCTTTGAGGTGGGAGGTCAATTCCTTACTAGGACCTTCCAGTTGTTACCCACCCCCTCCCACTTCCCAAAGTGGGAGGAAGGGGTAACGACCGGAGTGTCCTAGTTATGGATAGCAGATGCCCCCGAAGCCCTCAAAAGGGTCTTTCAAACATCATGCCCCCCTCCCCGCCCACAAAACAATAAACTGGTTCAGGCATCCCCTGTTTTTGAATCCTGCCTACACGCGTTACGTGAATAGGTTCAGGCCCATTACTTAATCGCTCTGCACTCTTCTCTATTGCCGACATTTTCTCAAATCAGCGAACATTCCTAATGAGAGTTAATTGTGGACGTAACAAACAAGTTATTGTCACAATGCTTACCGCCCTGTGATATGTCATGATCAATATTCAAATTTTATTATTTCTTCAAATATTTTGTCAAACCTCCCACAAAAAAGAAAAGAAATCCTCATGGCCCCTCATTGAACCGATCTAGTTTATCTCCTCCAACATTAAAAAGTCATAGCAATGTTAATGTCCAAATTAAATTAGCAGTATATTAGGGGCTGGCCGACCTGGGGATCTCATCGGGGATCCCATGTGACGTCATAGCCACGTGATCCAGTTACATCATGTTTTTTTTTTATCATGGTAGCCCGCCTGATCGGCCATATAGAGACGTCATTATCATAGTGATATGTGGTCTTAGTGCGCATGCACAGCCTGTCGTTAGGGTGATGCGTATTTCCGTCGTCCATTTTGTATATTGGGGCCACCATCTTGGTTTCTATAGTTCATAAGTAGCACGTGGATGCTATGTGACCCAAAACCCTCCAATAGGACAGGGGTCTGTTCGGAGGGTTTGTTCGATTCCTCGGGAGTATATCTAATTCCCACAAACCGCCCAACAATCCTTCCAAACTACCAAAAACCAACTAAAACTATCGAAACGGTCTTGGATTTCTCCGTTTTGGGCTTATAAGAGTTTCAGGTAGGCCGGGAAGTCATAAAATAGACAGAACAAGTCAAGAAATGGCCAGAATAAGCTGTAGAATAGACCAGGATAGTCAAAAGCAGGCGATTCTGAAGGAATGCACACAAGTAATCCTTGTCGGGTCTATTTGGGTAATTAGATTGAATCTTATACAAAGGATCGCGTCTTATAGCACTACATGCTACTCTTATAAGCCCAAAATGGGGAGATCCAAGTCCATTTGGGCAGTTTTGGGTATTTCTTAGCGCTTTTGAAGGATTATTTGTTTGTTTGTGGTAATTAGACATACTCCCATTGAATCGAACACAATCCTGACTTATTAGAGGGATTCTGTGTCACATAGCAACCAGGTGCTACCATAGGAACCAAGATGGCGATCTCCAATATACAAAATGGAGGATGGATACACGTATCACCCTAACAACACGAGCTGCGCATGTGCATTAATACCACGTTTCACTATGGTAATAACGTCACGTTATGACCGATCACACGGGCTATCATGGCAATAAAACATGACGTAACTCGGTCACTTGGCTCTGATGTCACATCAGATCCCCCGATGAGATCCCCCCAATCAGGGTCATCCAGCCCTTGACATACTACTCTCGTTCAAGGAATGTCTTTGAAAGTGTCGTCTGCTCTTTGAGTGAAAGATTCGTTGTCAGCATGCAAATGTACGGAAGCCTATTAGCTTCACGTCGTTTTTAGTTATTAAATTGTAGCTACAATTTCATAAATTGTACCTACAATTTAGTTAAATTGTAGTTACAATCTAATAAATTGTAGCCACAATTTAGAGCCTGTATTTTATTGGTCAAGCTAAATTGTAGCTGCAATTTAACTGACCAATCGGGTTCGTTGTTTTGTTTTCGCTGAAAATGGCTTGAATAATCTCTTTCTTTGAAATGTTTCACACATTCCGCCGGTTGAGTCAGTAACGGCAACAAACTCTAACAATAGAAATGGGAAAATAAAATCATCAGTATTTTATTATAAATATAATTATTTTTATTTTTGTTATCATTGGGTATAATTTGAGTATTATTGGGTAACATTGGCAACTTGGGTGTCATTGTGAATCATTGGGGTAAAACACATGCCGTAAGAGAGTGAGGGCCCTAGGTAGCGCCGATCTGCGTGGGCCTTTAGGTTCAAGTAATACTTTCAACGACCAGTGTTGTGTTATGTCGGTGACAGGTTTACGGGTGGAGGAAGCCAGAGTATCCAGAGAGAACCACCTAGTAACGATGAACACCTACCAGCTACTCAACATCATAACTCCACCCTGCAGCATAGGCAGGGTTGGAGCGATTGACAACAGAAGTTTCCATTGTGTGCACTGAGATGAAATGCCTTGTCCATTTTAGAATGAGGGTCCCTCGTATGGCTTAACGAGCTTGAACTCAGAACCTGGAGCACAAAAGTCAAGCCGTCTCTCAGTGATTCACCACTAACCCTAAGTTTATCATACAGTATCCTCATGGAATTAACTCTAATTGAGAATGACCTCCATGCTATCATATTTTACCAATTGAGAATATTGGTTTTCCTTTACAAATTTGGGCACTCTGTACACACTCTCAAAACATAGCGTTTGTGTAGAAATGCTTGACATTATTTACATTATGTACAACAGTCATCTGCATCAGCCACCAACGGAAACTTTGTAGGTGGGGTAAGGGCATGGAATTTCACGTTAATTCCATGTGGTATGATTAAGAATGTCCATTGCATATCCCCAGAACAGTACTGAATTTAGGAACAATTCCCTAATACATCTGAAGTTCTCTTGAGATTTCATAAAAGAATAGACTTCTTAGTCAGTGGTTATACCAGGGAGAAGAGAGTTCATGGAGGTATTATTATTATTATTATTATTATTATTATTATTATTATTATTATTATTATTATTATTATTATTATTATTATTATTATTATTATTTTTATTTTTACTTGGTTTTACTGACGGACTTTAGATTTCGCACAAGAATAGACTTCTTTCTAAGTGGTAATACCAGGGAGTACAAAGCTCATGGGGGTCCTTGGGTTTGGGGCTAGGTGTCACTATGAATCAAATTCAATAAAGTTTATAATGCTTACTACGTACTATTTACTACTAGGATCTGTTGACAGACTTATTTCTGTGTAATGAGTGATATAAGGAGGGTTACTGACTGAGTTGAGATTTCATTCAAGAATAGACTTCTTTCTGGGTGGTAATACCAGGGAGAGGAGAGTTCGTGGGAGGTAACTGGGGTTTGAGGCTTGGTGGCACTGTGAATCAAATTGACATCAGTACAAAGCTCACGAGGGTTCCTGGTTATGAATCAAATTCACTAAAGTTTATAATGTTTCTTATTATTATTATTATTATTATTATTATTATTATTATTATTATTATTATTATTATTATTATTACTTGGTTTTACTGACTGAGTTTAGATTTCATACAAGAATAGGCTTCTTCTTTCTAAATGGTGATACCAGGGATTACAAAGCTCATGGAGGTTCCTGGGGGGTTGGGGCTAGGTGTAACTATGTATCAAATTTCCTACAGTCTAAAACGCTTATACGTAAGTATGCTTATACTACTTACTATAATACTTACAACTTAGATGTGTGGATAAACTTCTTTCTGTCTAATAAAAGAAATAAGGGAGTAGAAGGCTCATGGGGTTGCTGATTGAGGGGTTGAGTAGCACTATGTATCAAATTCAAGTAAGCTTTGTAGATATACATAAAATCCTTACAAGGTATTACTGACTATTTATTTATTTATTGGTGTTTTAAGGTCACATATTTCTGCACAATGGCTAACCATGACCGTGACAGTTTTACGGGTGGAGGAAGCCGGAGTACCCGGAGAGAACCACCGAGCAACGGCGAGCAACTGTCAGCTCCCCAACATACCAACTCCACACAAGCAGGGTTAGCATTGGTTGAAGACAAGTGCACCATCGACGTGCAGTACGCCTAAGTACACAACGCCACCGTGCCCCCACGTGGGCAATGTGGGTGAAGTGTCTTGCCCAAGGACACAACGCGGTTGGCACAGGTGGGGTGCGAATCGAGGATCTCTCGGCTTGCAGCCTGCACCTCTACCAACTGAGCCACCGGTATTACTGACTATAATACTAGATAGATCTGTGGAAAGACTCCTTACTGTGTAATGACAGAGTATTTGGAGTTGAAAGCTCATGAGGGTTGCTGAATGTGGGATTGAATGGCAGCATGTATCAAATTCAATTTATTATTATTATTATTATTATTATTATTATTATTATTATTATTATTATTATTATTATTATTATTATTATCCTTCTTTTTACTATTATATTGGAATGGAGGTGTGGGGCGGGGGTTGTTCTAGTTGGCAATTTACTTCTGCTCAAACTACTGCTTATGTTCAGCTACCACCGGGAGGGAGGGAGGGCTGGTTCGTATGCATAATGAATTCCATATCTTCCAAATCTAAATGGTTTTAAGATAAATATATTATAGGTAGCTTTTCCACAATTCCAGACAGGGAGCATCCAAACAGTGTCTACATAGGGAACACGGGGTGGGGGGGTGCCACTGACCTGCAATGATTTATAGGGGAACACTTTGTTCATCTACTCTTTTTATCTATTTAGTTGAGAGAGGTGTTCACAGAGTCTGGAATGTTGGGGGTAGGGTGTAATTAAAAATATACGGAGGTGAGGGTATGAATACACATTTTCGACTATGTGTAACTGTGAGTAAGCTGGGAGAATAAATGTTTCATAACTGGAGGCAGAGTCTTAGAGAGTTGCCAGTTATCAAGTACATTTTTCCAAGTCTCTCATATCTAGGGGGGGGGGGGGGGGGGGGGGCTTGGTATTGCTCCACTCAAATCTTTAACAAATACCCTACCATCCATTCTCCTAGTTTGGTCAATTTTCTTCAATTTGCGAAGTTTAAGTGACTCCCTGAAAAGGTTGTATTTAAACTTTGTCAGAACTTTATTGCTATAACACTGTCTATTGTTTATTGGATTGTTTTTTAAAGTTTTCCTGGCAGAAAAAAAACCTTCGCCTAGCCCCATAGTTATTGAACCGGACTATTATCTGCCAGTTTTTTTATGTGATGCTTATTTCCGTCGGCCATTTTGTATACTGGAAGCCGCCACCTTGGTTTCTATGGTACCACGTGTTTGCTATGTGAACCAATGGCCTTCAGAATCCTTTTTAGGACCGCGATGCCGTAGATTTTAATAGTAGCACGTGGTGCTATAGTACCGTTCGATTCAATAAGAGTATACCCCAGTCCAGTAAAATGGCCTATCATTTGGGACAGTTTTGTTACTATATTTAAGTTTTCTGGTCTCTTTTGGCTATTTCTAACTCTATTTCAAGCAATTCGGTTCTCGTTTCGTTTATTCAGATAATCCAAATAATTCATTTTATTGCAGCAAACTAACCAATCAGATTGCTTGATTTCCCATAATCTGTATGCAGAGTTATCTCCCTTGTGTACAAGAAAGGCCTACATTATGCCCAAAACCAATAAGCTATCGAGCAGTTACTGGCGCCATTGCGCGAACGACTCGAAGCCTATAGAGCAAATGAGCTTTAGAGCAATTACTCGATCGAGTGACTCGACATATTGCTCGAACGACTCGAATCCCATCGAGCAAATGAGCTATGGAGCAATTGCTCGTTCGAGTGATTCGCACATACGACTCTTGGCTTCGTTTCGGTATTTGAGGATACCTATGGACTGGTATTGTATTATTATTTGAGGATACCTTTCTAGGATATTTTTATAGGATATTTATCTAAGGAACTATTACTTGTTTGGGCCAGCCCTCTAGGCCACCCAGGACATACCTATCCCCAATTCCCCTTATAAGGTAACAAGAAGTTACCGAACCCTTTCATGTTGTCACATGGTTGCTTTTCCGACATTTTTGTCAATGACATGTACAAATTTCGTCACTTCCATTTTCCCAAAGCCAATGGCCAATTATCATGCATATCAGGCATTTTGTATTTTGTTCTCACTCAGACCACTGATCTCCCTTGAAATGGATTATCGTATGGCAACAAAAACGTCGCAATTGAATTTCTCCCCCCTCCCCCTCCCTCGGGTCACAGGTATGTAACAGTACTCTCAAATTTTAAATTATTTAAGAACTGATAATTCTTTCTCGCAGCCCGGAGTTGGCGAGAACATAACCGGTTCTCGTGAATTGGGACAAAGTTCAAGGTCTGTTGTTCACTCATTTGCATATTGTAGAATTATTTAAACGAAAGCAAAACTTTTCCCAAAACAAAAGATGCAAAGAGAAGATTGTTAGAATGAAATATAAAAAAAAATACTCACATTTTTTTGTTTCCTAGCCAAAAATCTCTGTAAATGAAAAAAAAATATTAACGTAAGATTCATGCGAGAACTGTATTTTAACATAAACAACTGTTAAACCGACATTAATTTCAAAGAGTCTATCGAATATCATTTATTATTTATAGGTGGAAAGAGCTGTAGTTTCCAGTTGGCTAATTATACCCTGAGTAGCCTAGATATTTGTTACCCCCCTCCCCCCCCCCCACACTCACACACACACCCTACACACACACACTCTAATCTCCATCAGGGCTTAAACCCATCCGGACATATGTTGACTGGACAACTGCCATTCTGACAGAAGTCCCAATGTTTATCACTGGTTTTCTGACATTATTCACCCACTTCCTTCAATAACCAGATAATTATTTTCCCCCTTCCGAAAAGAGAGGATAGAGTAAATAGCTGCGCCCCTCCTTCCATCCACCTTTCATTCCATCCGTCCGTACAGAAGTTTGTTTATACGATAACTTGAAGATCGTTGTCGGATTTAATTAAGTTTGGTGTGCTTCTTCATATTAGCAAAGTATTAGATAAGTTAAATAACCACAATTATTTGGTGAAATAAATTTAGCGGTGTTCTTGCCCATTGTTTAATTCTGATCGAAATTTCATTTCTTATGCATTAACTTTAACCCTTTACCTAACATGAAAAGCAGGGGACCACTCAAAGAAAGACCCGAACTTCCCTGTTTCGGGGGCAGGCCTGCATATTAACCCCTTACCTAAAATGAAAAGCAGACGACACTTGCAAACAATATTCTTGAATAACTAATTTTTTTCATTTTTTGTCTCAAAAACATAGGTATGTATGACCCCTCATTGGAACGAGCTCGACGAGCTCGTTCCAACGAGGGGTCATAACCTATGTTCTTGAGACCAAAATAAAATGAAAAAAATAATAAAAATTAAGTGGCGATACCGCTGGTCGGTTTTGGCCGTTACGTCGAGTAAAGAGTTAAATGTATCAAAATGAAGCCTGATTTTATCTTTTATTGATGTCTCAGGCGTCTTCTAAACAATTACTTACTCAATTGGACTGTTCTCGCGCGAACAATAATGCCACGGGAGATAACTTTATCGAAACTCGATTTCCATGAATTAAATCAGGGATGTTATTTACTAACTTGAAAAACAGTCATCACGTTTCAATACTCAGTGGTTTGCTGCTCTATATCAATATTGTATTGGGCACGTTTGGTTTGAAAACCATGACGGCGTGTTGAAAATTCACAGCATTATTGGCTTGTTTGTGGTTTGTTGTTGTTGTTGTTGTTGTTGTTGTTGTTGTTGTTGTTGTTGTTGTTGTTGTTGTTGTTGTTGTTGTTGCAATTTTAATAATTATTTGATAAACAGAGCATTAATTATCAATAATGTTTGCGCATTCTACATTCGCTTGCCATAGTTTATCAGGGGCACGGGGGATTTATTTGCAATCCGATTCTCTTTTTTCTGTTTAATATATTAAAAACAATTCTCTGTTCTTCATATTTCAACCGTAGATGTTGAGCAAATGCGACAAGTTGATTTTGTATTTTGAATGTCTCGACGTTTCTTAAGGCATTAAGAAGTACGTGTACTGCCGCAAATAAAAGTTCAAAAACCTCACTTCAGAGAACACAGAACGTTATTGGTTCAGTTCACGAGAAATAAGATTCCACGCCCATCCTATTTAGGCATGCGGCATATCTTACTAGTACCTCCAAATGATACCCCCTCCGCCCTGTTAAGCGCCTGCTACAGATCAAGTGGGGTGTGGATTTTTCATTTAGCGTATAATATCCTGTGGACACAAACATATACAAATAAAAGGTAACAAACATACAAAGGAATCGTCAGTATTACGCCCACTTTTACCTGACGACTTGTGTTATACTTTCCACTTTTGTAATAAAGACTCGCCAGGTTTTGTCATATCTCATACTTTTTTTCTAATAAATCGCCAGATATTGTCATAATCCGGTATTCACTGAGTTTTGCAATAAAGATCGACAGGTTTTTGGTATAAGAAGAATCTCACCATTTCTGTCATTAAATCAACAGTTGTTGTAAGACATTACGTTGACTGAGTCCCACAGGGGACATAGAACATTCTAGCGCTTAGGCGACGATTTTCCACTCGCACCAAAAGTGGCTGGACGTATGGAGGCGTAATGGTGCCACATTGTAAAAATCTTTCGAACCAGTATGTCCTAATTAGGTGTTAGTAATTCATAATTATGACATACTAAGTCCTCATTAGGACATTCGGATGCTCTAACAAAAAGGTGTCTTAATTAGGTGTGATTAATTCATAATTAACCCTTTACCTAACATGAAAAGCAGACGATACTTTCCAAAAAATTCTTGAATAACTAATTTTTTTCCAATTTTTGTCTCAAAAACATAGGTTATGACCCCTCGTTGGAACGAGCTCATCCAGCTCGTTCCAACGAGGGGTCATAACCTATGTTTTTGAGACAAAAAATGAAAAAATAATGAAAATTAATTGACGATTTTTGAGAATAGCGCTGGCCGGTTTTGACCGTTACGTTGGGTAAAGGGTTAAGAAATACTAAGCCCGATCTAGAACACACGGATGTCCTAATTAGCCAGTAATTATGATGTAGTAAGTATGATGACGTTGTCAGTGACGCCCTGTTTGTCCTAACTAGCGGTTAATAATATCAAATTAGGACATACTAAGTCACAATTAGGACATACGGTAACTAGGACAAAGGTATCCTAATTAGGTTTGAGTAATTCATAATTAAGAAATACTAAGCCCCACATAGAACACATGGGTGTCCTAATTAGCGGTAGTAGCCTCTAATTATGAAATAGTAACTAGGTTGACTTTGATACAGAGACGTCGACATTGACTACGTTTGCTTTGTAGTGTACAACCTCACATTACTTTGTTTCGGCCTGGGTGTGTCGGAATGATACGATAGTATAGACCTTTTGGATCTGTAATGTAAAAATTATCAGAACACTCGTTCCATTTAGGGGGTCATAAGCTGTGTTGAAAAATGTTTCGTTATGCAGAAAATGTTTTTGCGAATGTCGTCTGCGTGCATTAGGTAAACAGTTAATGATATTATGGGGCGAAGAGCCGCCACTGATTATCACTAATCTTGCAATAGATACTAACTTGTAATTACGAGACACCAAACTGTAAAAATGTAATTACAAGATACTAAACTGTAATTACACGTTACTATCTTGTAATTACACGCTACTATCTACTAATTACAAGTTATTTTTAAATTTTAAGTTAGCTAACCTGCAATTACAATTTAATATCTTGTTATACAATTTAGTACATTGCCAAGCGGTTATGTGGGGCATGCTTTGTTGTCTAGCACGGTAGTACAGGATGGACTTTGTGTGTCCATATTCGTCTAATATTAGCCCTTGGCACTAGTTAGTCATGTTATGCTTTTTACTACTATTATTGCTATGGGTACTGCGTAATGTTAAGACACGCGGTGTTGTTTGTATTAATCTACTTTGTAGTCTAATGTGGTAGCATACTATGGATTTTCTTTACACTCTCTGTGTCATTTAGCCTTGAAGGCACGCAACTGCTGGCTGTCGAAAACCATATAAACTTCCTCCCTTCTAATTTTCTGCTACTTTTCCGCGATTCCATCGTATTGGCGTGCACTCAAGTATCATAAACGAACCACCATAGCTCCTACATTATAGACTTTATGCCTCCACGGGCCTACATTTTAGCCATTGTTGGGCGGGCTCACATGGATCAGTCTGAACTAATTTGGACACTTGTGGACTGTTGGAGACCAATATAAATCGCCAGGTATTGTAATAATCCGGGGTCACCAGGCCAAGCGTTCTTAAAAATGCAGGAGGGTTAAAATTCGCTATGCTCACATGGACTAAGGGAGCGATTAGCTCTCCTGAAGCTCACAAAAAGCTAAAAGTGTCAAATAAAGTTGTACTATTAATGAATTCTACCTAGTGGGCTTTGTACATTTTATTTGATGCTGCTAACGAGGTAGTTTCTGTGAGATGGCTACACTGCCCCTCCCACACCTTCGGGCCTTGACAAGGGACGGAGGTGTGGGACAGGCAGTGTGGCCATCTTGCAGAGACCACTAACATAGCAGAGATCTGAAAACCCGTGGGCTTTAGGAATAGGTTGTTGTGGTAATCATTATTTTCTAAGGTTAGGAGGGTTATTTTTCGCCCTTCTCAATTTTTTAAGGCGAGCAGTAGGCGAGCGAATAAATCGCTCTCCTGAAAATGTCAGGCCTGGGTCACTGAGCTTTGCAATAAAGATCGACAGGTTTTGGCATAAAAAGAATCTCACCATTTTGGTCATAAAAATCAACAGGTGCTGTATGACATAGGATTTTTTCCACTCGCATCAAACAATATCTGGACGTATGGAGGCGTAAAGGATGTGAAAATCTTTCAACCCGGTATGTCCGAATTAGGTGTCAGTAATTCATAATGATGACATACTAAGTCCTCATTAGGAAATTCGGATGCCCTAAGAAAAAAAGTGTCCTAATTAGATGTGAGTAATTCATAATTAAGAAATGCTAAGCTCGATTTAGAACACACGGATGTCCTAATTAGCCAGTAATTATGATGTTGTAAGTAGGATGACGTTGTCAGTGACACACTGACGTCATTGTGTGCACGCGCCGTTACAGAGACGTTAAACTTGACTGCTTTTGCTAATCACGTTTACAATCCCATATTACTTTGTTAGGGTTTGGGTGTGTCGGAATGATGTGGTAGTATAGACCGTTTGGATCTGTAACGTCAACACTCGTTCTAGTTAGTGGGTCATAAGTTGTTTTCGAGGCAAAAGTTGAAAAGTTTTCGTTATTCAGAAAATATTTTTGGGTTTCTCCATCCCGGTCAGTAGTAGGAGAGCGATGAAACGTGCCAATTCAGCCGGACCTCGGCCCGGACTCGGGAAGTGAGGTCATGTCACCTGACCCAGTGGCACCATGTTGTGTTCTCATGGCAACCCGCGTGAGCGGCCATCTTGTGACGTCATCTTCATAGTGATGCGTGGTGTAAGTGCGCATGCGCGGCGCGTGTTGCTAGGGTGATACGTGTTTCCGTCGTCCATTTTGTATACTGGACGTCGTCATCTTGGTTTCTGTGGTAGCAG
Source organism: Pictodentalium vernedei (assembly GCA_031216915.1). Classification (NCBI taxonomy): domain Eukaryota; kingdom Metazoa; phylum Mollusca; class Scaphopoda; order Dentaliida; family Dentaliidae; genus Pictodentalium; species Pictodentalium vernedei. Next base: position 76,657,463 of record CM062294.1, read on the forward strand.
GTGGTTGCTATTTTACCCATTGGCTTATAATAGGATAGGAGTATGTTCGGAGGGTAGGTTCCATTGTACAGGAGTAATTTCTCGATTCGTAGTATTACCACAATCAAATCAGAAGTATCTGCTTCTATCTATATATGCAATAGTTTTCGCCTATCTGACCATGTTCTTTTGCCCCGGAGTATACTCCAGTAGCGTAGAAGACCCCTTCAGTTGGAACAGTTTTAGCTTTTTGGTACTATTTTTAGCTTTTCTGGTGTGTTCTTGTTAGTTCTGACCCTATTCCGTGTACTCTTGTTGTTTCATGTATCTACATCACCCAAACAGTTCACTTTGCTGGTGCTAACTAGCCAATCAGATTGCTTGATTCCCCATAATCTGTATGCAGAGTTATCTCCCTTGTGTATATGAAAAGCCTATATCATTCCCAAACCCAATAAGCTATCGAGCAGTTACTGAAAAGTCATTGCTCGAACGACTCGAAGTCCATCGAGCAAATGAGCTATCGAGTAATTCCTCGTTCGAGTGACTCTTCGAACGACTCATCGACTCATTTCGGTATTTGAGGATACCAGTGGCCTGGTATTGTATTATTTGAGGATACTTATCTGAGGATAGTATTACTTGTTTGGGCCAGCCTTCTAGGCCACCCCAGGACATATCTACCCCAAATTCTCCCAATAAGCTATCGAACAGTTACTGATAAGTCATTGCTCGAATGACTCGAAGCTCATCGAGCAAATGAGCTTTAGAGTAATTGCTCGATCGAGTGACTCGACATATTGCTCGAATGACTCGAAGTCCATCGAGCAAATGAGCTATGGAGCAATTGCTCGATCAAGTGACTCGACATACTACTCGTCGACTCCTTTCAGTATTTGAGGATACCTATGGCCTGGTATTGTATTAGTATTTGAGGATACTTTTTATAGGATACTTATCTAAGGGCACTATTACTTGTTTGGCCGAGCCTTATAGGCCACCCCAGGACATACCTACAATACATTCTCCCAATAAGCTATCGAACAGTTACTGATAAGTCATTGCTCGAATGACTCGAAGCCCATCGAGCAAATGAGCTTTAGAGTAATTGCTCGATCGAGTGACTCGACATATTGCTCAAACGACTCGAAGTCCATCGAGCAAATGAGCTATGGAGCAATTGCTCAATCGAGTGACTCGACATACTATTCGTCGGTTGATTATGCAGCTGCTGTTACCTTTTGTTGGTGTAGTGGTTTGTGTAATCGCAAGTTTAATAGCTGTAGTGGTTGGTGTGGGAGTCGGGAGTTTCTATGGTTGGAGCATTGGCCTTCAAACCGAAAGGTTTGCGATTCGATCCCGCACCCTGTATCCTTTGGTAAGGCAACTAATATCGACTCTCCGCGAGGGACCACGGTGGCGCTGTGTACTAAGGTGCACTGCATGTCGGTGATGCACTTGCTTTCAACCAATGCTAACCCTGCTTGTGTTGAGTTAGTGCGCTGACCGTTGCTCGCCGCTGATTGATTGTTTTATACGGAAGCTCCGGCTTTTCCACTCGTAAAACTGTCTGACACAAGGTGACCCTGGCTGAAAGAATTCGAAATAGTAAAAGTGGTAATTCTACGAATCTGGAACTTACTCCTGTACAAAGGAACATACCCTCCGAACATACCCCTATCCTATTATAAGCCATTGGGTAACATAGCAACCACGTGCTACCATAGGAACCAAGATAGCGGCCTCCAGTATACAAAATGGACGACGGAAACACGTATCACCCTAACAACACGCGCTGCGCATTCGCACTCACATCACGCATTACTATGGAAATAACGTCACAAGATGGCCACTCACGCGGGTTACCATGGCAACACAACATGGCGCCATTGGGTCACGTGACATGACGCCACTTCCGGTTCCGGGACGGGGTCCGGCTGAATTGGCACGTTTCATCGCTCTCCTACTACTCCGGCCCCTCCCCTTATTTGGAAATTCACAACCGAGAAAATATTTAAAAATGAAGCCATGAAAGGGGGCATAAAATTGATTCTAGTAACTGAAATTCCAACACTTTTATGATAGAATTATCAGTTTGTTATTATTTGGTATTATTCTGGGAATTCAATATGTTGTAATCAAATTCTCAAGCTGAGAACTTTGAGCAATTCACTCTCTATATTAAATCAGATCTTATGCAGGGATGATCAATTTTCGATGTTTCATCATTTTGTAACTGTGAATGATGTAATTAACTCAGGATAAAGATTTTACATGGTGCGATTTTATTGAAGTGCATTTCGAGGATTTTTTTATTACGATAAGTAAACGGACTATAGAAATCTCGTACCGATTGACATCATGCATATTTATGAAGCTCGATATTGCGTTCACTGCAGTTGTAAATAGTAACAGTTAGAATTTTTACCGATTTGAAACCGATTTGGAATTTCGGGAAGTAAAGACGACATCAGCATCGCCAAAGAAGCTCCAAAATCCAAACTGATGGAATTTCCAACTACTCATCACTTGCCCTTCGAATTTCCAATTGTAGGAAATTTTGGCCGAGACTGGGGGGATGACACACCGCCCCACCCACCCACCACACTGTTGCCACGTCCCTGCGTATTAGGCAAACATTTAATGATGCTACATTGACAGCAAAGATCGGCCACTAACTATCATTTATCTTGCAATAAATACTAACTTGTAATTATGTGACACTAAACTGTAATTACAAGATACTAAACTGTAATTACAAGTTACCATCCTTTACGTACACGTTATTTTGAAATTTTAAGTTAGCTGACTTGCAATTTCATGTAAGCTAGCTCGTAATTACAATTTAATAACGTGTTATACAGTTTATTACATTGCCAAGCGGTTATGTGGGACATGCTTGTATTGCAGGGTGGACTTTGTGTGTCCATATTTGTCTATTTTTAGCCCTTGGCGGTAGCTAGTCATGTTATGATTTTTACTACTTTATGGTTCCTACGGGTAGTGTGTAATGTTACGTCATGTGGTGTTGTTGGTACGACTCTACTTTGGTGTTTAGTGTTGTAGCATATTATGGATTTTCTATACCCCTTTTGTGCCCTTTAGCCTCGAAGACAGACACCTGTTGAAAACCAACTTTGATGCCACCTAGATCCTACATTTTAGCTATCTTAGGGCTCATATGGGTCAGTCTGAACTAATATGGACACTTTGGGACCATTGGAGACCAATATCAGAGGAACATAAATTGTGGACTACATGGACTACAGTGGTTCCATTTCAGAAGATAGTTGTTCAGGAACTATTGCGGATCAAGGTTTGAGTTATGATGTAAGTGGTTTGGAGTCTGCACGACACATTTATGTATTGAATACAGTGATGATTTGGGCACTTCCGATGACTGCTTTGGACTATAAGGGGACCTAAGATAGCGGTTGATTGTGCAGCTGTTGTTACGTTTGTTGGTGTAGTGGTTTGTTTAATCGCGGGCTTAATATTTGTAGTGGTTGGTGTGGGAGCGGGGAGTTTCAGTGGTTGGAGCATTGGCCTTCAAACCGAAAGGTCCGCGATTCGATCCCGTATCCTGTATCCTTGGGTAAGGAAACTAATATCGACTCTCCACGAGGGACCACGGTGGCGCTGTGTACTGAGGTGCACTGCATGTCGGTGATGTACTTGCTTTCAACCAATGCTAACCCTGAGTTAGTGCGTTGACCGTTGCTCGCCGCTGCTTGATTGTTTTATACGGAAGCTCTGGCTTTTCCACTCGTAAAACTGTCTGACACAAGGTGACCCTGGCTGTCTAAAGTGTCGTTCCTCTGAGGGTGGCCCTGAATAATCCCCAAACATTAGACCAGACTGGTTCACGGGAGACATTAAGGCGGCTATGATCTGTGATCTCATGAAGGTTATAATGTAAGAGCTTTGAAGGAACTACGATTCTAGGGTACACTCCCGAATAGTCGAATTGTAGAGAAATAGCACAAAATCAACATTGTGATAGGCTGTATGACTTTATACAAGCGACAGGTGTCTCCAAGGCTTAAAAGGTCAAAAATGGTGCAGAAGATCCATACTATGCTACTATAATCCCATGGTACCATAATAGATATCCAAGTAGAACACCACGTGTCCTAGCATTTCGTGCTAACCATTCCAACCAAAGGGTAGAAAAACGCATAACATGAGCAGATATCATTAAGCTAATAGGGACACGTACAGTCCACCATGTACTACCACACTATACAAACAAGCGGAACCCACATAACCGCGCAGCAATATATTAAATTGTAATTACACCTTAGCTAAATTGTAATTACAAGTAATTAAATTGTAATTGTTAGCTAAACATTATAATTGCAAGCTAATAACTTGTAATAACAAATCATTAAACTACAATTGCAAGTTATTGAATTACAATTACTAGTTAGCTAACTTGAAATTACATGTTGGTTGAATTGAACTTGTAATTACAAGTTAGTATCTTGTAATTTCTAGTTAGTATCTTGTATTTACACGATAATAAGTAATGGTAAGTTACGTCTCTACGCTGCCCTGGGTACCCTTTATTTGTACCAAAATTATTTTATTCAGCAAAATGAAAGGACGATTACTTACTTTTTCGCGTCCTCTGCGTCCTCCTCTCTGGAAATCCTGAAAGAAGATAAATTATTTACTGTTCATTTATAAATATTCTGTATTCCTTGAACGTGAATCAGTGGTCTAGCCACCCAGGCCTTGGTGGTCTTGGCCCACCTTAAAGTTTCGCTACCGACTCACCCTATAAAAACCGGCTTAAACCAACTTTCACATAATATATGGAGTCCTAAAATCGTCTCCAATATACGGCTACACGTGCTATAAATGCCTCATATTCGCTCTTAGAATACTGAGTTTTGCCAACTTTTCTTTGAGGTGGGAGGTCAATTCCTTACTAGGACCCTCCAGTTGTTACCCCCACCCCCTCCCACTTCCCAAAGTGGGAGGAAGGGGTAACGACCGGAGTGTCCTAGTTATGGATAGCAGATGCCCCCGAAGCCCTCAAAAGGGTCTTTCAAACATCATGCCCCCCTCCCCGCCCACAAAACAATAAACTGGCTCAGGCATCCCCTGTTATTGAATCCTGCCTACACGCGTTACGTGAATAGGTTCAGGCCCATTACTTAATCGTTCTGCACTCTTCTCTATTGCCGACATTTTCTCAAATCAGCGAACATTCCCAATTAGAGTTAATTGTGGACGTAACAAACAAGTTATTGTCACAATGCTTACCGCCCTGTGATATGTCATGATCAATATTCAAATTTTATTATTTCTTCAAATATTTTGTCAACCCTCCCACAAAAAAGAAAAGAAATCCTCATGGCCCCTCATTTAACCGATCTAGTTTATCCCCTCCAACATTAAAAAGTCATAGCAATGTTAATGTCCAAATTAAATTAGCAGTATATTAGGGCTGGCCGACCTGGGGATCTCATCGGGGATCCCATGTGACGTCATAGCCACGTGATCCAGTTACATCATGTTTTTTTATCATGGTAGCCCACGTGATCGGCCATATAGAGACGTCATTATCTTAGTGATATGTGGTCTTGGTGCGCATGCACAGCCTGTCGTTAGGGTGATGCGTATTTCCGTCGTCCATTTTGTATATTGGGGCCGCCATGTTGGTTTCTATAGTTCAAAAGTAGCACGTGGATGCTATGTGACCCAAAACCCTCCAATAGGACAGGGGTCTGTTCGGAGGGTTTGTTCGATTCAACGGGAGTATATCTAATTCCCACAAACAACCCAACAATCCTTCCAAACTACCAAAAACCAACTAAAACTATCGAAACGGTCTTGGATTTCTCCATTTTGGGCTTATAAGAGTTTCACGTCGGCCGGGAAGTCATAACATAGACAGAAGTCAAGGAATGGCGAGAATAAGCTGTAGAATAGACCAGGATAGGCAGAAGCAGGCGATTCTGAAGGAATGCACACAAGTAATCCTTGTCGGGTCTATTTGGGTAATTAGATTGAATCTAATACAAAGGATCGCGTCTTATAGCACTACATGCTATTCTTATAAGCCCAAAATGGGGAGATCCAAGCCCATTTGGGCAGTTTTGGGTGTTTTTTTTAGCGATTTTGAAGGATTATTGGTTTGTTTGTGGTAATTAGACATACTCCTATTGAATCGAACACAACCCTGACTTATTAGAGGTATTCTGTGTCACATAGCAATCACGTGCTACCATAGGAACCAAGATGGCGATCTCCAATATACAAAATGGAGGACGGATACTCGTATCACCCTAACAACACGAGCTGCGCATGTGCATTAATACCACGTTTCACTATGGTAATGACGTCACAATATGACCGATCACACGGGCTATCATGGCAACAAAACATGACGTAACTCGGTCACTTGGCTCTGACGTCACATCAGATTCCCCGATGAGATCCCCCAATCAGGGTCATCCAGCCCTTGACATACTACTCTCGTTCAAGGAATGTCTTTGAAAGTATCGTCTGCTCTTTGAGTGAAAGATTCATTGTCAGCATGCAAATGTACGGAAGCCTATTAGCTTCACGTCGTTTTTAGGTATTAAATTGTAGCTACAATTTCATAAATTGTACCTACAATTTAGTTAAACTGCAATTACAATTTAATAAATTGTAGCCACAATTTAGCGCCTGTATTTTATTGGTCAAGCTAAATTGCAGCTGCAATTTAACTGACCAATCGGGTTCGTTGTTTTGTTTTCGCTGAAAATGGCTTGAATAATCTCTTTCTTTGAAATGTTTCACACATTCCGCCGGTTGAGTCAGACACGGCAACAAACTCTAACAATAGAAATGGGAAAATAAAACCATCATCATTTTAATATAAATATAATTATTTTTATTTTGGTTATCATTTGGTATAATTTGAGTATTATTGGGTAACATTGGCAACTTGGGTGTCATTGTGTATCATTGGGGTAAAACACATGCCGTAAGAAAGTGAGGGCCCTAGGTAGCGCCGATCTGCATGGGCCTGTAGGTTCAAGTAATGCACAAGATCAACCATTACCCATATTAGTTTCCTTACCCAAGGATACAGGGTACGGGATTGAATCGCGGACCTTTCGGTTTGAAGGCCAATACTCCAACCACTGAAACTCCCCGCTCCCACACCAACCACTACAACTATTAAACCCGCGATTAAACAAACCACTACACCAACAAACGTAACAACAGCTGCACAATCAACCGCTATCTTAGGTCCCCTTATAGTCCAAAGCAGTCATCGGAAGTGCCCAAATCATCACTGTCTTCAATACATAAATATGCCGTGCAGTCTCCAAACCACTTACATCATAACTCAAAACTTGATCCGCAATAGTTCCCGAACAACTATCTTCTGAAATGGAACCGCTGTAGTCCATATAGTCCTCAAACTATGTTCCTCTGATATTGGTCTCCAATGGTCCCAAAGTGTCCATATTAGTTCAGACTGACCCATATGAGCCCTAAGATAGCTAAAATGTAGGATCTAGGTGGCATCAAAGTTGGTTTTCAACAGGTGCCTGCCTTTGAGGCTAAAGGGCACAAAAGGGGTATAGAAAATCCATAATATGCTACAACACTAAACACCAAAGTAGAGTCGTACCAACAACACCGCATGACGTAACATTACGCACTACCCGTAGCAACCATAAAGTAGTAAAAATCATAACCTGATAGCTACCGCCAAGGGCTAATATTAGACGAATATGGACACACAAAGTCCACCCTGCAATACAAGCATGTCCCACATATCCGCTTGGCAATGTAATAAATTGTATAACACGTTATTAAATTGTAATTACGAGCTAGCTAGCTTACATGAAATTGCAATTCAGCTAACTTAAAATTTCAAAATAACGTGTACGTACAGGATAGTAACTTGTAATTACATTTTAGTATCTTGTAATTACAGTTTAGTGTCACATAATTACAAGTTAGTATTTATTGCAAGATAAATGATAGTTAGTGGCCGCTCTTTGCTGTCAATGTAGCATCATTAAATGTTTGCCTAATACGCAGGGACGTGGCAACAGTGTGGGGGTGGGTGGGGCGGTGTGTCTCAATCTCGGCCCAAATTTCCTACATTTGGAAATTCGAAGGGCAAGTGATGAGTAGTTGGAAATTCCATCAGTTTGGATTTTGGAGCTTCTTTGGCGATGCTGATGTCGTCTTTACTTCCCGAAATTCCAAATCGGTTTCAAATCGGTAAAAAATCTAACTGTTACTATTTACAACTACAGTGTACGCAATATCGAGCTTCATAAATATGCATGATGTCAATCGGTACGAGATTTCTATAGTCCGTTTACTTATCGTAATAAAAAAATCCTCAAAATGCACTTCAATAAAATCGCACCATGTAAAATCTTTATCCTGAGTTAATTCCATCATTCACAGTTACAAAATGATGAAATATTGAAAATTGATCATCCCTGCATAAGATCTGATTTAATGTAGAGTGTGAATTGCTCAAAGTTCTCAGCTTGAGAATTTGATTACAACATATTCAATTGCCAGAATAATACCAAATAATAACAACCTGATAATTCTATCATAATGTGTTGGCATTTCAGTTATTAGAATCAATTTTATGCCCCCTTTCATGGTTTCATTTTCAAATATTTTCTCCGTTGTGAATTCCCAACTAAGGGGAGGGGCCGGAGTAGTAGGAGAGTGATGAATCGTGCCAATTCAGCCGGACCCCGTCCCGGAACCGGATTGGCGTCATGTCACGTGACCCAATGGCGCCATGTTGTGTTGCCATGGTAACCCGCGTGAGCGGCCATCTTGTGACGTTATTTCCATAGCAATGCGTGGTGTGAGTGCGCATGCGCAACGCGTGTTGTTAGGGTGATACGTGTTTCCGTGGTCCATTTTGTATACTGGAGGCCGCTATCTTGGTTCCTATGGTAGCACGTGGTTGCTATGTTACCCAATGGCTTATAATAGGATAGGGGTATTTTCGGAGGGTATGTTACTTTGTACAGGAGTAAGTTCCAGATTCGTAGAATTACCACTTTTACTATTTCGAATTCTTTCAGCCAGGGTCACCTTGTGTCGGACAGTTTTACGAGTGGAAAAGCCGGAGCTTCCGTATAAAACAATCAAGCAGTGGCGAGCAACGGTCAGCGCACTAACTCAACACAAGCAGGGTTAGCATTGGTTGAAAGCAAGTGCATCACCGACATGCAGTGCACCTTAGTACACAGCGCCACCGTGGTCCCTCGCGGAGAGTCGATATTAGTTGCCTTAGCAAAGGATACAGGGTACGGGATCGAATCGCAGACCTTTCGGTTTGAAGGCCAATGCTCCAACCACTGAAACTACCGACTCCCACACCAACCACTACAACTATTAAACCCGCGATTAAACAAACCACTACACCAACAAAACGTAACAGCAGCTGCACAATCAACCGACGAATAGTATGTCGAGTCACCCGATTGAGCAATTGCACCATAGCTCATTTGCTCGATGGACTTCGAGTCGTTTGAGCAATATGTCGAGTCACTCGATCGAGCAATTACTCTACAGCTCGTTTGCTCGATGAGCTTCGAGTCATTAGAGCAATGACTTATCAGTAACTGTTCGATAGCTTATTGGGAGAATGTATTGTAGGTATGTCCTGGGGTGGCCTAGAAGGCTCGGCCAAACAAGTAATAGTACCCTTAGATAAGTATCCTATAAAAAGTATCCTCAAATACTAATACAATACCAGGCCATAGGTATCCTGAAATACTGAAATGAGTCGACGAGTAGTATGTCGAGTCACTTGATCGAGCAATTGCTCCATAGCTCATTTGCTCGATGGACTTCGAGTCATTCGAGCAATATGTCGAGTCACTCGATCGAGCAATTACTCTAAAGCTCATTTGCTCGATGATCTTCGAGTGATTCGAGCAATGACTTATCAGTAACTGTTCGATAGCTTATTGGGAGAATTTGGGGTAGATATGTCCTGGGGTGGCCTAGAAGGCTGGCCCAAACAAGTAATAGTATCCTCAGATAAGTATCCTCAAATAATACAATACCAGGCCACTGGTATCCTCAAATACCGAAATGAGTCGATGAGTCGTTCGAAGAGTCACTCGAACGAGCAATTACTCGATAGCTCATTTGCTCGATGGACTTCGAGTCGTTCGAGCAATGACTTTTCAATAACTGCTCGATAGCTTATTGGGTTTGAGAATGATATAGGCTTTTGATATACACAAGGGAAATAACTCTGCATACAGATTATGGGAAATCAAGCAATCTGATTGGTTAGTTAGCACCAGCAAAGTGAACTGTTTGGGTGATCTAGATAAATGAAACAACAAGACTACATGGAATAAGGTCAAAACTAACAAGAACACACCAGAAAAGCTAAAAGTAGTACCAAAAAGCTAACACTGTTCCAACTCAAGGGGTCTTCTACGCTACTGGAGTATACTCCGGGGCAAAAGAACGTGGTCAGATAGGCGAAAACTACTTCATATATACATAGAAGCAGATAATTCTGAAAGAATTCGAAATAGTAAAACATGTCGGGTTGTTTGTGGTAATTCTACGAATCGAGAAATTACTCCTATACAATGGAACCTACCCACCGAACATACACCTATCCTATTATAAGCCATTGGGTAAAATGGCAACCACGTGCTACCACAGAAACCAAGATAACGACCTCCAGTATACAAAATCACGTACGTATCATCCTAGCAACACGCGCCGCGGATGCGCACTCACACCACGCATCACTATGGAGATGACGTCAAAAGATGGCCGCTCACGCGGGTTGCCATGAGAACACAACATGGTGCCACTGGGTCACGTGACATGACCTCACTTCCCGAGTCCGGGCCGGGGTCCGGCTGAATTGGCACGTTTCATCGCTCTCCTACTACTGACCGGGATGGAGAAACCCAAAAATATTTTCTGAATAACGAAAACTTTTCAACTTTTGCCTCGAAAACAACTTATGACCCACTAACTAGAACGAGTGTTGACGTTACAGATCCAAACGGTCTATACTACCACATCATTCCGACACACCCAAACCCTAACAAAGTAATGTCGGATTGTAAACGTGAGTAGCAAAAGCAGTCAAGTTTAACGTCTCTGTAACGGCGCGTGCACACAATGACGTCAGTGTGTCACTGACAACGTCATCCTACTTACAACATCATAATTACTGGCTAATTAGGACATCCGTGTGTTCTAAATCGGGCCTAGAATATCTTAATTATGAATTACTCACATCTACTTAGGACACTTTTTTTCTTAGGGCGTCCTAATGAGGACTTAGTATGTCATAATTATGAATTACTAACACCTAATTCGGACATACCGGGTTGAAAGATTTTCACATCCATTACGCCTCCATACGTCTAGATATTGTTTGATGCGAGTGGAAAAAATCCTATGTCATACAGCACCTGTTGATTTTTATGACAAAAATGGTGAGATTCTTTTTATGTCAAAACCTGTCGATCTTTATTGCAAAGCTCAGTGACCCAGGCCTGACATTTTCAGGAGAGCGATTTATTCGCTCGCCTACTGCTCGCCTTAAAAAATTGAAGAGGGCGAAAAATAACCCTCCTAACCTTAGAAAATAATGATTACCACAACAGCCTATTCCTAAAGCCCACGGGTTTTCAGATATCTGCTATGTTAGTGGTCTCTACATTAATAGTACAACTTTATTTGACACTTTTAGCTTTTTGTGAGCTTCAGGAGAGCTAATCGCTCCCTTAGGCCATGTGAGGATAGCGATTTTTAACCTTCCTGCATTTTTAAGAACGCTTGGCCTGGTGACCCCGGATTATTACAATACCTGGCGATTTATATTGGTCTCCAGCAGTCCACAAGTGTCCAAATTAGTTCAGACTGGTCCATGTGAGCCCGCCCAAAAATGGCTAGACTGTAGGCCCGAGGAGGCATAAAGTCTATAATGTAGGAGCTATGATGGTTCGTTTACGATACTTGAGTGCACGCCAATACGATGGAATTGAGGAAAAGTAGCAGAAAATTAGAAGGGAGGAAGTTTATATGGTTTTCGACAGCCAACAGGTGCCTGCCTTCAAGGCTAAATGACACAGAGAGGGTAAAGAAAATCCATAGTATGCTACCACATTAGACAACAAAGTAGAGTAATACAAACAACACCGCGTGTCTTAACATTACGCAGTACCCATAGCAATAATAGTAGTAAAAAGCATAACATGACTAGTTAGTGCAAAGGGCTAATATTAGACGAATATGGACACACAAAGTCCATCCTGTACTACCGTGCTAGACAACAAAGCATGTCCCACATAACCGCTTGGCAATGTACTAAATTGTATAACAAGATATTAAATTGTAATTGCAGGTTAGCTAACTTAAAATTTAAAAATAACTTGTAATTAGTAGATAGTACTACAGAAGCCTAGAAGGGACATGTATTTTTTTTTTACTTTTTACTTTTTTTTTTCACTTTTCATTTATTTTTATTTCACTTTTTACTTTTTTAAATATTTTCTTCGACTTTTCACCCGAGGTGGAAACTTTCCACCCGAGGTGGAAACTTATCACCCGAGGTGTAAACTTTTCACCCGAGGTGGAAACTTATCACCCGAGGTGGAAACTTATCACCCGAGGTGGAAACTTTTCACCTGAGGTGGAAACTTATCACCCGAGGTGAAAAGTTTTAACCGCGGTGAAAACGTTCCACCCGAGGTGGAAACTTTTCTCCCAAGGTGTAAACTTTTCACCCGAGGTGGAAACTTATCACCCGAGGTGGAAACTTACCACCCGAGGTGGAAACTTACCACCCGAGGTGGAAACTTATCACCCGAGGTGAAAAGTTCTAACCGCGGTGAAAACTTTCCACCCGAGGTGGAAACTTTTCTCCCGAGGTGTAAACTTTTCACCCGAGGTGGAAACGTATCACCCGAGGTGGAAACTTACCACCCGAGGTGGAAACTTATCACCCGAGGTGAAAAGTTTTATCCGCGGTGAAAACTTTCCACCCGAGGTGGAAACTTTTCTCCCGAGGTGTAAACTTTTCACCCGAGGTGGAAACTTATCACCCGAGGTGGAAACTTTTCACCCGAGGTGGAAACTTATCACCCGAGGTGGAAACTTATCACCCGAGGTGGAAACTTATCACCCGAGGTGGAAACTTTTGATTTTTTTCTACATTTTTTTAATTTTTTAATTTTTTTTTTCTGAGTGAAAGCATATCACGTGGTGTGGGTCACGTGGAATATATTATAATAATAGCATTCACATTCTCCCTACGACAAAACGGTGTGCATGTTCCACCGAGATCGATAGTTTTCGAATTGTATTTCCAGCCATGATGTTTTTTATGTTTGTGCTTTTGTTTGCTTATGCATTTTGCCACTGTACTGCACAGCCTGATTCGTACCTTCCATTTGAACTAGGTTTGCAAACACGAGAGGACATTATCGAGACATATTTCAAAATGGGATTTGAATATCTAGAAATAGTTGCGTTTCTATACTTTTACCACAACATTTCAATTGGAGTTAGGCAGCTGAAACGGATTTTGCGTGCCATGGGCCTGAGACGGAGAAGTCCAAAAGACGACGTCCTAAACGTTTCCTGTGCTATTCGATTTGAGTTAACTCGGGAAGGCGCCGATTTGGGGTATAGAAGTATGCACAACAGGTTAAGAAAAATTCATAACCTGGTTGTTGATACGGAAACAGTGAGGCTACTTATGAATTATATAGACCCTGATGGAGTAGATTGCCGCCGACGTCACCGACTTAAGAGACGCCAATATCATGTACCTGGTCCCAATTATCTATGGCATATCGATGGATGGGATAAATTGAAGCCATACGGTATTTGTATTCATGGATGCATTGATGGATTTTCTCGCAGAATAATGTGGCTCGAAGTGGCTGCTACGAACAATGACCCGTTCGTGATATGCAAATATTTTTCTTATTGTATATATACACTTCGGGGTTGTCCATCGGTAGTGAGGGCTGACAGAGGGAACGAGAATGTAAATGTGGAACTGCTTCAATCTTTGCTTCGCAGAGGGAATGAAGATAACGAGTCAAGACCGGGAGTAACATTTTTGTATGGCAAATCTACAGCTAATCAGAGAATTGAAGCATGGTGGAGTAAATTTAAATCAGCTGGAATGGGGATTCTTGTGAATCATTTTCGAGATTTAGTTGATGCTGGCATTCTTGACACTTCAAATGCCATGGACATTCAGTGTATAAGCTTCTGTTACATTGAATTAATTCGAAAAGAATTACAAAATATCATCATGCTTTGGAACACACAGAATATACGTAACATTCGAAACTCTGATACCCCAAGTGGAAAACCCGACATGATGTATCACTTCCCTGAAATGTTTGGTGGGAAAGATCATTTGAAATCTGTGTCAGGGGAAGAACTGGTGGCACTTAGTGAAGTGTTAACGACGGACTCTTTTGATTGTCATTCTAATGAAACGGCGCTATTTACGCATTTAATGGAGGACGGTTCCAAACAAATGCCTAATACGTTAGAACAAGCATCAGAGCTTTTGGTATATTTGTTAGACATGGTAGAATACCACCTTGAAGAGTCGCGAGAGCTTTCTCCATGAAAACTTTCGTACTCGTGAGTTACACTTGTTACACTTGCTTGAAGTCCAGTGCTTATAATGTGGACTAGGTGTATTTATTATGCCGCCAAATTTCGAAAAAACTTCGGGACATACCCGTGGTCTTCGTCCGTGCGTTCGTCTGTCCGTCTGTCTGTTCGTTTCAACAAAACCGGTTTAGGGTGTATTTTGAAATATTTAAAAATGTTCAAAACTTTTCTTTACCCAGAATCTAAACTTACCCACCCTAAAAATGTTTTGTAACCCCAGCGCCCCCCCCCCCCCCCCCCCACACACACACCTAAAAAATATTCACTACCCTAACCCAATTCTGGCCCGACTCTGAACCCCAAAAACCAAAACAAAAACTAAGGGCCAAGGTAGGGTTATCTTTAGGATAGGGTTAGGTTGGGGTGGCTCGCAGTGGGGTTTAAGGTCAGAGCAGGGTTGGGTCAGGGTTAGTGTGTATTTCTGTGTACTTTTTTGGTGCAAGGATGGGATTGGGCTTGCAGAATATTTTT